>JAULJZ010173404.1:0-23885 GCA_032270985.1 Heliamphora pulchella
TACTATCCAATTAAAGACAATTATTTATCGAAAATGAATTATGAAAATCATCAAATTCAATTAAAGGAGACCTTGGGCTAACACCGGTGTTTCAAGACACCTAAACTGTATGTAATATATTATATGAGCAATAGGAATCACCCCTAGTGATTTAACCATGTACAATAGAGATTAAATAAATAAATAAAAATGTACTGGGTCTCTACATACTTGATTTACAAGCATCGAGTTCAAATTTCAAACTGTATATTTAATTAGGTAGCCACAATTACTAATAGGCAAAGACAACAATGAAACTAATCAAGAATTTTCTCATCGAATTCCACTCCATCGGGATCTTCCAGTGGTTTTTTCATGTCTATATATATATATATATAGAGAGAGAGAGAGAGAGAGAGAGAGAGAGAGAGATATGAACAGAGGAGAATTGGGTGTCGCGTCAATGGTGGAGAGGAAGAAGGGTTTTGCTAACCTTTGTTATATTTCTCAGCAGTTGAGTTTGAATTGAAATTCGAACAAACCCGGATCAACCCATTATGTTTCCATAGTACGAATCAACCCGGTTATGGATCCCGAACCCCAGAACAATCTTCTCAGAGCTGAGAGCATGTGAGTCGTAGCTGCTTCAAATAAAACAATTCGTATGCTATCATCGAGCTCTAATAAACCGTGATGCTCTACTTCTTGTTTGAAAGTCAGATAAGCATTTCCGTTAACCACTAATAAATTGTCAAATGACTTAGGACTTCTCATATGATTCAATAAGATTATCAAGTAAAATCTTTCACCTTCAGATGGGGAGACAACGTATATTATACCTATTACTCTTTGACAGTTTTCTCTTCGTAACCATCTTTTTTAACCCTTACACCATCTAAAATGTTGGGGGATCTCCTAAAATATATATATATATATATATATATATATATGTATATATATATATAAGAGTTTGTTGCACTATCCTCAACATTTAATTGAAAAAATTGAGTAAGCATTGTTTTTGAATAACAATAATCAGCTAAAACATTTCTGATGTAATGACCCAATTGAACCATTGTTCCAATAATTTGAATAAAGAGCCTAACAACGTAGCCCAAAAGTTTAATCCCAAGTTATTAGTAATACCCCATAAGTTTTATTATATATCAAATTTATTTTCTATCTCTCATCGATGTGGGATGGATTATCACAATATCTCCTACTCAAATACGTGATGCTCGCGTCGCGTGACCCAATTTATTCATCTGGTTGGGATGTGGATAGCAGCCCATTAGCAGACACAGAGCAACCCATAAGCGTGCACAATGTATACCATCCCGGGCCCTTTACCCCTCTCTAGAGCCACTACTCCTCTATCCACACTGCCACAGAGCCTACATGGAAACCAGAGTTGGCTCTGATACTATTTGTAACGATCCAAGTGGACTACTGACCCAATAACTTGAATAAAGAGCCTAGCAACGCAGCCCAAAATGCTTAAACCAAGTTATTTGTAGTGGCTCACAAGTTTTTTTATATACCAGACTTAATTTATATTTCCCACCATGTGGAATGGGTATCACATCTGACGTCTTGGACGTATAAAATCACACAGGTTTATTTGATAAGTGTATTTGGAAACGTTCCACAGAAGGGGTTAATCGAGTTATTTAAAATTTGAATTTCTTCCAAAATGCTTTAGGAGCACAAACCCATCTTTCATCTACAAATTATTGTACTTCATCATAGTTAGGGCCTTGTCGAACTTCGAGTGCAACATGACTAGGACCTTTGTAGACATACTTATATAAGTATTTAACACTTTTAATACTGCTACAAATCTCTACATTAATATGGAAATCATATTTCAAAAGCAACCACGGATTGTATGAAACAACCCACCTATTATCCACCATAACTTCTTCCTTACTTTGTAATGGCACAAGATGCACATTCTCTTCTTCGATAAATAGGGTAGTAATCAATTCCCATTGTTTTTCTTGCTGTGAATGGCTTTGGATAACGTCTTTTGCACCTTTCGTCTTTCATACATGGTGATCGTTGATCATACATTCCACATGAACCATGTGTCATGTGTTTCATAACGGCATTGTATAATGCAGGCTCTACTCTTTTGTCTGGAATTTTAGCTCTAACAATGGTATCATAATCATCAGGTGTACTTAGTTATCATTTTCATCGAAAATTAGAATCATGTGAGCATTTGGTAGGCCTTTCTTTTGGAACTCAATAACATATGCATATGCAACAACCTTTCTGAGAACATGTTTGGATAAAATGTCAGTTTTGAGTTTCTCAAATTTTGAGCGAATACTTTTGTTACCAAATTTGGACGGTCATGTGGTGCCTGACCAGGCAATAGTTCGGCTTTAATTTCTAACCAATTTTGATTACATGTCATGGTAAGGAAAAGATTTGGGTTGCCATACTTCTAGACCAAGGCCATTGCATTTTGGTAACGTTGATACATGTCTCATGGCTTTCAACAAAGGATGATGGCAATATGATTCTGCGCCCAACGTTACCTAAGCAAAACATATAGATATATGAAAAGGCTGAGTAATTGTTTTGAAGTTGTAAAATTTTAGTTTTAAAGCTTAAGAATTAGCCAACTATACCTCCTTAACGTTCATCAGCATGTATTGAGCCCAAAAGGTCTTGATAAAAGTCAGCTCGACTAGTATTTTAGTGGCTGCATATCCATCTAAGCTTGTTGAATTCAATCTTGACATAGTGATCAACTACATATTGTTGTAAGAGACGCCCTCTACAAATAAGCAATGATTGTTCATTTAGACAAATCTAAAATAGTAATATGTGAATAACAACAAAATACTAAAGTTAAAATAATAGTTTGTTTAATATGCGCATAGCATCACCTGTCGCATATAAAAAAAGAAGTCGCAACATATAACTTTTGTGCCATTATTGTTATGGCAATATGCATTCCATCCATATGTGCCATAAGGTAGTAACAAAGGGTACCGTAAATGAGCTTGATTAGTAAGCCTTCTCATTTGTTGTGTAAGTTGACGTCGTTCTAATCTTTGAGCAACTTGTTCAACCGTCATGTTTTATTGTCGTAAGTGTTCCAAATGTCTTTTTCGTTGTATTTGTTGTCCAATTATGTCTTCACTTGGACGTGATTGGCTTCTATGGTACGACAAACGATTTTGTTCTCTTAGTAATTGTAATTGCTCGACTAATCTAATGTCTTGATTATTTTGCCTATCATGTGATCACTCCGGTGTTCAACCGAATAGCCTTCATGATTTGAATTCATACATTCTTCTATTCTAGTTTTATGAATGTACTTCTATTTGTTTGACATCCGACGCAAAACATTAGTCACAATTAGACAATGAGTAATTATAAAAATAAATATAAGGACTTGGGAAAGCAATATATAAGAATTAAACCAAAAAGTACCATAAGGCACTACAATTGTTATAGAATGAAAAAAAAATATCTATCATACTCTATATTTTTATTTCAATCCAAACAATACTCAACCAAAATTAAAAAAATGTTAAAAATTGAAACGAAGAAAGAAGAAAGTTATGGTCGCCTTAGGGTAGAAAGTCTAAATAAGAAGCACTAACAAAAATATTAATATGGAAATTCAAAGTCAAAGAAATAGCAAACGTAGGGTGTAGATTTGAAAAGGTTAACCCCATTGAGTTTTTTTTTTTAACCATTTGCTTTAAATATTCAGACCCAATGATATGATATTAGGTAATTTAAAAACATTTTTTTTTACAAATTTAAAGCAAAAAGTTTAAAAAAAAAACAAATTGTTTTTAACTTTTACTCGCACTTCTATTGAGCATGTGTTTGGCCTGGCTTAAAAGCCAAACTTTTGTCTTAAAAGTCAAAAAAAAGCTATATAGTTTGGCTTAACTTGGCTTTTTTTTACTTTTTTCTACTTTTTTCACTTTTTCTACATGATTTGACATTTACTTTTTTACAAAAAAAAAATCAAAAAACTTAAAAGCCACTAAAAAAAGCTAGTCCAAACACATGCGAGAGAAGTTCCCGTGTCCTCTTCACTGTGGAAGAAATTGTGGCCCCATTTTGGTAAATGGTTTATTTGCTTATTTGTTTAGTATAAAATAAGCAAAAACAGAAATAAGCAAGTTCGTTTGGATACTTTAGCTTTTAAGTGATTTATTTGCTTTTTTGCTTTTTTTTTTTTGCTTATTTGGCTTATTTTTGCTTATTTGCTTAAATATGCAACAATGTTTAGCTTAAAGGTTACTTATTTGGCTTATTGGCTTATTAGCTTAAATTTTACTTATTTGGTAAATCAAACGAAATTACTTATTTAGCTCCTTATAAACCAAATAAGCTAATAAGCAAGTTACCCAAACGGGGGTGTTCATGAAGCTTTCATTCTCCCATGTTGATTTGCACACTACCTTTGTCACAGTGTTTCAATATTGAAAAATGTATTAGTATCGGCCAATGTCGACTTAAATGTCGGAATTAAAACTTTAAAATTCATTGCCTATAGTATAGTTAAAATGCACTCATTTCACTTAAATTTGACTTTTCATGACATCTTCATAATGACCCAAACGCAGCGGAATTGATCTTTTATCCTTTATCCTATATGTGAAAATGCAACAAACCCATAATTGATCTTTCTCATATAATTTTCCCATAATTCGAATTATGTAAAAAAAAATTAAAAATCTATATGATGATTTAATTGGAGGGGTTGAAATTGTCGAAGTCGGGATACTACAAAAATGCATGTATGTAAATATAATTTTAGACAAGATTTTTAAGGCTGAAAAATTAATCGGAGTGCAATTATATAATTTAGGAATTTTGAAAACAAAGCTTTATGAAAAAAATAAAAGTATAAAAGTTATTATACCTTCTGAATCCTCTCATCGATGATTAAAGAAGTAAAAAAAATTATCAAAATATGAAAAAAGTTTAGAAAAAATAAAAAATAAATCAAAATAAGCTAGTAAGAATAAATTTTATGTTGTTTATTTCTGTTGAACTTTTCTCATCTTTACAATAAAATTTGTTACTTTTTTTATCTATTTCAGCGAGATGATGTGGGATAGTAAAAAAAATAGTCAAAAGATGAAAAAAAAAATTAAGAAAAAAATAAGTAAAATCTTTGAAATTTAGCCCAAACAAAGCATGTGTATGCAAGTACCGTCCCCAAAACCAAAAAAATTCTACAATAAGAAATCTTCATATAAACAATCATAAAGAATATGGCCTTAAAGCCTTACATCCATAAATGCATTAAATATAACATAAATCTCAAAGCCTCCAAACAAGATTTAACATAATATAAATCAAATATCTAGAAATTAAAACCGCATGCCACTTCGAGTCATCAAACTATGGAATCTCCTCCAATATCTGAAACGGTGTTAAACAAATACCGTGAACCAAGGCTCAATAAGATATGATACTTAGAAATAAAAACATGATATGTAAAAATGAGAATTCTGAAACCAAAAATACATGATATGGGAAAAAAATCTGTCCAACCAAACTATAAAAGGTCCGAAGAATCCGACTTCTTGTGATTTACACACAATCCAATCAACGTTCACTCTTTTACCAGTTTTCAATACATTCTACAACCTACACCTTCACAACTCTCATCTACCGGGTTTATCAAATCCCATGATACCACCCAAACTGAAGTCCCATATGGTCAAAATTCCCCACGGCTATTACAATTACTAAGGTTAATATACGTCACTTAGGCTAAACACTGGACAGGTACACGCTCACCTTCATTGATCCAACACACGTTGCTCAACATATTGTATCACATACGCGTAACCCATAGGTTTACATGTAAAACCTCATGTACTCGATCCACTATTGAACCTCTAGTATACCATAATCAATCACATTCTTCAACAATGTAATAAGACGTTATCTTAACAATAACTCAAATATCATTCCCATGATTTATCAACACAACCAATATCAAATAACAACATATAGTTATATAATTTGATTACACGGACATTGCACTCTTTTACGGTCTTTCACCGAGGGATAGGCAACCTAACCCAGTCATGCACCATTTTACGGTCTTTTACGGTCTTTCACCATTTTATGGGATTAACCGAAGAGTAGTGCACCTGCTTGCGCAAATTTTCAATTTTTCACCGATGAGCAATGTAAGCCCAAATTAATTCTTCAACCATTTCTATAAAAATGAACAACAACATATTATCAATAATATCGGTCTCTCAACTATTACTATGGTTTTCACCTAAACACCTTATGTATCTACCACTTGATCAACAGTTCGATTATCATAATAATCAACAATAGTATCGGTCCCTCGACTTCTATTCGGTCTTCATCTTAAATATCTCGTGTATTCAATACACGACAATTCATCCAAATTATTACAAGCAAATGGAGAATCTCACAATATTCCTTTATATCAAAAAAAGTTTTGTACCGAGAATACCCAATTCAATCATATTTTTTCAAAATATATAAAAAAATAATATAAATTTTCAAGGATTAGGATCACTACTAAACCTCAAGTCGAATTCAATTCTAAGGCGAACCTCTAATTGAGCTCCAAGCATGGGTCTACTTCTTCATATTGAAAACAAATAAGGTTTCAAATAAAACTCTAAATTATTTAGGTTCCCACCGAACCTAACTTTCACATCCAACCGAACTTCGAATGAACCCCAAACCTTCAATCCATTATTTATAATTAAAAACCCAAGTCACTCCAGACTATCATTATCTCACATCCAACCTACCAAAGCACATGACCCACCCATAAGAACTCAAGACAATTAATCGAACCCAAAAGGGTAAACCTCTTTGGAAAACCAGCTTTGCATCCTTTGTTCACAAAACTATTTTCTCCAAAATAGTTTTAGAAAAGAGAGTTAAACCATTAAAAGGAAGACTCCCATGGATTCCATTTTGTCACAAAAGGATCCCAGAACGTAGCCTGTGTTACGCTCAAAAACTAAGACAACGAGTCTCGAGAGCGAAGAGGTCATATATACATAGCTCAAGAAATAAAGAGACTTGATGAAAAGGTCTAACGGCGATAAAAATAATATTTTCCAAGAAATTCGACCAAATACGTGCAAAAAAATAGTTGAGAAAATCTGACATACCCTCACTATTTTAGTCATAATTTTTTCTTTAAAACGAATTTTGATATGAGAGTAGAACCATTGAAAAGAAGTCTTTCGGGACTTCAATTTAAATACAAGAATAACCCAATTCGGAGTTCCAATGAGAATATTATGATCGTTTAAAGTCGGCTCAGTGCAGTTTGGCACTTGAGCGCCCTTCGAGCGTCCGCCTTTGGAATATGAGAGAAAGATGGCGTTTGAGCACCCAACAAGCGCCAACTTTGGGAATTTTATGTTCTAATGCATTTTTGACTCCAAGCATTCCAACACTCCAAACTTCCCAAGAACGCGAACTTAAATGTTCAAAATGAGATAAAAATTGACTTTAAAACCATAAAGAGATATCCCAAACTCATCTCAAAACTTTCCATAAGGATTATACACTTTCATTCCTTTCAAATCTCAATTCACGAGACCCATATAGCTAGGATTTCAAAGAAAGAGGGTTTTCAATTTATTTCTCATAAATAAACAAAATTAATCACACATCCGAATTATCTATTCAAAATTAGTTGAGAGCCTACCTTTTGGGTTAAAAATCTGAAACTTTAACTAAACTCGACACCCGTAAGAGCACCCGAGCTCACCAAAATAAAATTCCACTTGGTTGGAAACGTTGTCTTCATCAAGTAGATCGATTCTCCATATGTAAGGAGATGCTGAAAGTTAAAAAAAATTAGGTGGGAAGCTTAGAAGCTTCAAGCCTCCAACAACAGAACATGTGATGTGAGAGAGAGAGAGAGAGAGAGGGAGAGAGAGAGAGAGAGAAAAGAAGAAGAAAGAGGAGAAGACGACTTGCCTAGGAGGGAAAAAGGACAGGGATCATGGGGTTTTCACCAAGCTTTCCCAATAAGCCTCCAAGTGGAACCCACATCCACTCAATGCATAAAATTCAAATTTAATTTATGATGTATTTTTTTAACTCACATACATGCATTAACAACATTAAAATTAATGTTTTTAAATTCTCACTAGCTCAAATTTAATTTCTCAAAAATCATCAAATTTTAAAATTATACCCGATTTAAAATTCGTAGGTCTCCACGCACACTAGCGCATCCACCCAAAACTCATACGAGAGTTACCGGACCCACCGGTCCCTACCCATATGTTAATCTACATATATTTAGCAATTCATAATTAACCAAAATTAATTAATACAAACATCATATTATTTTTAAAATTAAAAAAGAACCGAGTCTCACAAGTATATATATCTACAAACACGAATACACTGTATGCATATATCATCGGTATTTTATCCAACATTCCAATAACAAATCAAGAATCCAATTGAGCCAAGAATCGGGCTCTTTTACAAAAATAGGTGAGATTTTTAACTTAATTAACGGAATAAGGCTTTTAAAACTTAATTCTCATTCTACGTAAAAGCGTGTTTAGGAACCACGCTTTATGTACAAATGTTTTCGACAAATGCTTTAGTTTCAAAAAAATAATATTTAAATGTAAAGCGTGCTTACTAAACACGCTTTATACCCTAGTACATAAAACGTGTTCGGTAAATACGCTTTTATACTCTTATACATAAAGCGTGTTTACTAACCACGCTTTTATGGTTTTATAGATAAAGCGTGAATGCCAAACATGCTTTTATATTTTTATACATAAAGCGTGCTTAGTAACAACGCTTTAAGTGTTTAACATATAAAGCGTGTTTAGTAAGCACGCTTTTAAGCTTTACATAGAAAGCATTTTTACTAAGCACGTTTTCATTTAAAAAATCATGTTCGACAAACACGTATTGAACGTTCAAACACTTTGTTTTTTAAAACCTTTCTCCGTTCAAGACTTTTAAAAAAACCCTTCTTCTCAACACCTCTTCTTCTCGCAACTCTTCTTCTCTCTCTTAAAACCCTTCTTCTCTTCTCTCACTCTCAGATGCGACGAACCCTTCTTCTCCAAACGCGACGACTCAAGCCCCATCTTCTTCTCCAGTCCTCTCGATCTCTTGTCTCGACTTTAGGTCAGTTATTTAGAAACCCTCTATTAATTTGTAGGCTCATTCTGCTCTTTTTTGGTGCTTTGGTTGGAGCGCAATCCTATGATTTTTTAAGATAAATTTTAAGATGTTGAATCATTATGGTATAAAGTGTGTTGTTGGTTTAGTTTTAGATCTCTATTCCCCCTCAGTTCATGGGAATTCCATTTTTTAAAAGCTACTTGTGATTTGTAGTTTGAATCCTTTTTCAATTTGGATTTCATGTATTTTTTCTTGGTGGACTCTTTGTTCTACTTTTGTTATAACTATTGTTATGATTAATATAATTATATTTTTTTGTTATCAATCCAGATAAATGATGGATGTGTGTCCCCACGTATCCAAAGTTTGCTTGGTTCTTAAACAAATAAATAATAAGGCACAATCAGACGAATGTCCAATGTGTGATGGGAGGTGTCCAACAAGAGTCATGTCATGTATGAGTCTGACACAACATGCCACATTTTTAGAAGTGTATGTACTTCGATAAAATGACTGTTATGCATGTCTTATATTAACAAATACATACCTATATTAGTGTATAATGTATATGCATAATCATATAAAAAAAATGAACTAACTATCAGAACATATGACATTTATCTGATAATATCATAACAACTAGAATGTCAAATGTATGTTAAGTGCTGCATATGAAAACAATAATAATAGGAGTAAAACAGAATAATCAAGTGGAGAAGGATGAAGAAGAAAGTACCCACCTCTGTCTGAAACTTATCCAAACACCAAAAAGGGGTAAATTTATATGTGCAGAGCTATATATTCGTGCATGTGTTTGTAGAAGAAAAAGTGAATAATGTAAAGAGCCATTTTATTAACTGTAAATCTAAGTTATTTTCTTTGCTGAGGTTCTTCAATGAAAAACATGGGTGATTAGAGTTGTGATTTTCACAAAAATACATACACAACTGCGTCCTAGAATCATCGATTTTGGGAGATGGAATGTCCAATACCTTGTGCCCACGTTGAACGCAACAACATTATCTGCGTAAACTTATTTATTGGAAACCACTCAAGCAAGAAGTAGACTCCAAATGATCAAAATGCTATAAACTTGAAAACAGTTCAATTTTTTTCAGTAACCTTAGATGAAGTTTGGGTGTTCTAATTTATGGTTAAAGCCATGTCACTCTGGTTTTATAGTAAAAGTTTTTGAGTCACCAGTAGCAACTTAATTATTTAATCATATAGTTTGGTAAGCATAATGAGCCTACTAATTAATCAAATTGCAGCACATTATGAATATAGGAACAGTCATTTAACAAAATTCTACATGCAAAAAAAATCAAGTTTCAACAATCAATAAAATTGAACCAACTGCAATCATATCAATGCCCATTAAATGATTTTTCTTTTCTCTGTGAAAATCAATCAGAGATGATTGAAAAATATACGGAAAGATTATTTTTATTATTCCGATCAGCAGCCCATTTAACAAAATTTTACAAACAAATCATCACAACAATGGTCATTTAACAAAATTTAACAAGCATATCAAGTTTGATCAATCAATCAAAATGCACTAACTACAATCATATCAACACCCACCAAATGATTTTTCTTTTCTTTGTTAAAAATCAATCAGAGAATATTCATTAGATTTTAAAACTCAATCAGAGATCACCATCAAAATGCACTAACTTCATTCAGTATAAAGTTATTTCAAGTTTAGTCTCAATTTATGTTCATTCGTCTTGTAATTTTCATTCATTTTAATTCAAAAGACACTTGAAAATTATTGAAATCCTCTTCATTGAGGCAAAAAATCGAACCCGTAGCTTTTGCTTCAAGCTACACACAATTCGTCTTGAAAGGTCAACATACTTGCAAGTTTGGCAAATGAAGTTACAACCAATGCCACATGAATATTATTAGTCGACGCCAAACTTCCCGGTGATCATCGCAAACCCGAATCGTATAAGGCCTTCAATGCCAGGACGTCCACAGTATAGTCAAATCCACAATGAGATAGATATGTCAAGACAGCGTATGTCGAATCATTGTAGTATTTGTCAGCAAACAGGGCACGACATATGGACATGCCCCAATAGGCCGCGATAGGTTGATATGGAAATGACTTGTGGCCGGTTGTACTAATCGAAGCTGATGCTTGTATTGTTCAATATGTGCTCGTAATAAGAATCATGCTCATTTATAGCATTTTGACTATATGTACTATTTAATCTCACGAAAATGATCATTAAATTGCATTATCTATTTCCAATACTTGTTGATACAAGGAAACAAAAGCAAGAAATTTTAAAAAAATAATATTGAAAATCCAGACTTTTGCTAGCTGTTATACTCAAAAATCCAAATAATATAACTGTGTTTTCAGGATTTGCTATTGACGTGACTCTTCATCTAAGGATGTGGGATCCATATACTGTCTGACGTTAGACTAGAGGGCTTCATGACGAACTTCTACAAACCACGTGGCAACGCTAGCAATTATCCTGTCACTCCACGCTGAAGTCCCCTATAAAATTCAATACTGTTGTGATTGAGATACATATACCTCTAGCCAATCGAACCAATTCAACATATATAAACATGGTGTTGACATATACAGTGCGCGACTTCTTCGTTGCTTTGGGTCGCAGTTGGGTTAGTGATGATGACATTGTATACCCTCTAGATCCTAACCTCCGCTACAATACAAATAGTGTATGTACCATGCGATCCGAGTTGCAATATCAGATTACGCAATCGGAGGTCCTAGTGCATGACTGCCGACAGCTGGTGTTCGAATCCCACGACAATTAGGGAAGAGCATGCCTACTGATACTAGTCAACAGTTACAGATGACTTTGGATCGTTTTCGCGAAGAAGTTAATCGCATGCAAATACGGTTACATAAGTTCACTCGTGAACAGATAATGAGGGAGCGAGAAGAAGAAGGTTTACTGCACGACGTGTCATTGTACCCCAATTAGAGTATGGATGCTACCTACCAATCGGATATTGAAATGTCAGATGATGATGGTAGCACATGATGTGCGGCTGTATTCTATAATGCAGAACAATACTTTATCATGTAAGTCTTAAAATTTTAGTATTGAAATATGCGAATAGTAATTTTTGAAAACTGGTGATTTTCAAGAGAAATTTAGCATTTAAAATGTAAAATTGAAAACGATTTTCATTTATCGAAAATCTCATTTTAAAAAAATATTTATATTGATTTTTTCAAAACAATATACATCTAACTTCTCTCGTCAAGACGATTCGAAAAAATATTTTTAAAATTAAAATCTTAAAAAAGTTCAAAAAATACAAAATTTAGCTAATAAGTTATATTTTAAGTTGCTTATTTTTTATCTTTACTGAAATGTTTTCACTTTTGATTATTTTTTTACTTTTTTTATTTATCTCATCGAGACAATTTAGAAAAGTAAAAGTATTTTAATTTAATCAAAATATAAAACATTCAAAAAAAATAAAAATATGTTAAATTTACAAAATATAGTTCACATGGAGTCTTTATCTTATCAACAAAAATATAAAATGTGAAAAACTTAAGAAATAATCAAAAATTTAAAAATAAAATAAACTTAACTTAGTTAAAATAAAATTTTAATTAAACTTTGAATAATTAACTAAATATTAATCATAAATATTATTTTATTTTTGTCATCAAGAAGAATGAAAAAAAAAACTTAACTAAAATTTATAAAAAATTTGAAAATATTTAAAAATCAACTTAAATGTTTTCACTTTTGATATTTTTTTTTTTATTTTTGTTATTCACTCATCGAGACAATTTAGAAAGTAAAAATATTTTAATTTAATCAAAATATAAAATATTTAAAAAAATAAAAATATGTTAAATTTACAAAATATAGTCCATGTCGGGCTTTTGTCTTATCAACAAAAATATAGATAGTGAAAAACTTGAGAAATAACCAAAAATTTTAAAATAAAATAAACTTAACTTAGTTAAAATAAAATTTTAATTAAACTTTGAATAATTAACTAAAAATTAATCATAAATATTATTTTATTATTTTCATCAAGAAGAATAAAAAAACAAAACTTAACTAAAATTTATAAAGCAATTCATCAACGAAGAAAATACGAATCGATTTAATACTGTAAAAAGCTTAATTTCTAAATATTTTTACATGACAAGTGTTTTCTTTAGTTTTCGAATATACTTTTATAATTGAATCAATTTATTACGTAGAACTTGTCGAGTTTTTTATTTGTAAAAAAAATTAGAATGATTTGATAACTATACATAAATGATTAAATAACATTTGTTTAAAAGTTTTTTTTTTTTAAATTATAACTTTTATTTATATTATTTATAAAAGAACATTATACGATAACTTTGTTACAGGTATTGGATCAACCTAAATTTTTATATGGATAACAAACTTATTAATTTTTATGTAATAAACGGATCCGATCATAAAAAAATATTTAGAAATTAAATAAAAAATATAAACAAAGTTTATCATTTGAGATGAACTTGTTAAAAATATGAAATTATCACATATAATATTCATGCCTAAAAGCGTGTTTGCTAAACACGGTTTCATTGAAAATAAATTTTAACATAAAACGTGTTACCAAACACGCTTTATTAATAAACTTGAAAACGTGTTTAGTAAACACGATTTTATTAAATTTATACTGAAAACATGTTTACTAAACACGCTTTTATTAAAAATTACTTTTAATAGAAAACGTGTTTAGTAAACACGCATTTATTAAAATTAAATTTATATTGAAAATGTGTTTACTAAACACGCTTTATGTATAAATTCAGAAAATATGTTTGTTAAACACGTTTTTATTTTGTTATTTTCATTTCCTTCAAGATTAAGCTTAAAGCGTGTTTAGTAAACACGTTTTCTATTAAAATGTGTTTGCTAAATACGCTTTTAAGTAGGTTATGAATTAAATTTTAAAACCCTTATTTTATTAATTAAGTTCAAACGTTTGCGTATTTTGATAAACGTGCCCAGGAATCGGGAAACAGAGGGCGAGATGTCAATAAGACCAGTTCCGACGACGCACAGACTTGGTGAAAGGTGGAGACGGCTTCGGCGTCGACAAAAGTGCTTCTTGACAATTTCAGTGATCAACAATTCCGATGATCGATTTATAGAACTTTCAGTGATCAATAATTTCTTACTCTGTTTCTGTTCACAAGCTGCTTCGCCATTCCCCCAAAATCCATGCAAGCTTGGCTGCAGAAAACTGTTAGAACGTGGGTTTGTTTGTTTCAATTTCCAAAATTGCCCTTATCTCAAAATAGATAAAATGCAATTGTCAGCAAATTTTAGAAAACTATTTTTAGAAAAATAAGTTGAAAAAGAACCTAAATAATAAAAATTTTAAAATTGTATTCGCTTTTCTCTTTCAGCCACAGAACTTGATGCATCAAAAAATAACTCACATTTTTAACCACCAAACACATTTTATCTTGTGAAATATTATGAATTTTTTTCAAATTTTTTTTTTTTAGATAAGTAATTGATTAATATTCTAAAAAAAAATATTTTACAATAAGGATCAAAAAAGCGCACCCTAACCAACAATTAAAAAATAAACTCACACAAGTCAAAAGGCTAGGTCCACTTGGGATCTTTATAAAACTGAACTTTCAAAAAGTTTAACTTTTTAAAGATTATCTTAAAATTCATTAAAACAAATGATGTTAAACTTGGGATTTGGCTTAGGCCAAAAAGAAAATTTAGGCAACAAAATTTTAATATTTTAATGAGTTCATTTCATGCTCATATCGATAATCTAAACTATTTATTTTGCAGAACATATTGAAAAGATTATCAATATAAAAATCTAAATTGATCAAATTTCTACATATATAATGCTTTATAATTTTTATTTTAATAGTACGTGTAATTTTAAAAGTAAACAACTTATTTTATTTAAAATATATATATTTAAATAATTTAGATACTAATATCCGATCAATTTTATTATTGGCATAAATAATCTTCTCATTTAGTTCTACAATATGCATGATACGGTCATTAAAATAAATTTGAAATGCATATATAACAATTACACGTTAAGTTAAAAAATTACGTTAAGATTTGCTATAACAAATATATTAAACTTGAGGTTTGGCATCAAAATGAAAACTTAGGGAACAAGATTTTAATTTTTATGAGTATATTTCAAGTTCATTTCAATGATCTAAACCGTTTAACCTGTAGAGCACATTGAAAAGATCGTTCATTTAAAACATTAGAATGATTAGATCTCTGTAAATATAATTTCGTATAATATTTATTTTAATAGAATATGTGATATTAAGAATAGGCTTTATTTTATGTAAGACAAATAGATTTCAATAATTTATTTATTACAATTCGATTACTTTAATTATTTACATAGATGATCTTCTCAATGAATTCTATAAAATGAACATTAAGAATTATCAAAATAATCATAAAATATATCAATAATAGTTACACATTAATTATAGCTGAATCGGAACATAAAACTTTAAAAAATCCAAAACACAGCCACAATGATGGGAGGAAGATAATCAAAAACAATAATACTGTAGTGATCATATTTTAATGATTACAGTGGAGGATTACATGATATGTCATTTTATGTGTAGTGTTTAACAATAAACAGTGAGATCATAAAGTGATATAAATACTCTATATAAAATATCACATTATGTAATATTTAAATATATAGTCACCACGGTATTACTCGATTGAAAATATAGGGCAAAATTGTAATAATCTCAAAGTAATCTATTTACTATTATAATGAAAACCCAAAGTTTGATGGTTACAAATTTTTGAAGCCCTGTCACACATTTTTCATTTTCATTTTTACCCACAAGTTCTTTTCTCCTCCATTACTAACTTAAAGGCTAAATATGTAAATTCACCAAAATAACAAACCACTTCCTACCTCAAAACACACGTTCCCACTAAAAAAATAACTGCTAATTTTAAATTCAAAACATTTTGTCCACTGTTTTGTATACAATAATTTTCTCTCATACTTTTCTTCTTTTCCTCTCTCTGTCATTCTTTTTCTTCTTTCTTTATTTTTTCACGTCTACTTTCATCTCTCTCTAATTCTTTTTCTACTTTTTTGCACACCTCAGTTATACTTTTATAGGTTTATTTTTATTTCTCTCATTCTCTTTTTTCTTTCTTTTTTGTATACAATTTCTCTCATCCTTTTTCTTTCGTTGTTACTGCTAATAATTTAGGTATCCATCTTTTTTACTAATTGATAATTGTATGTTTATGTTGATGTGTCTCATTTTTATTTTATTTTTTTTGTCAAAGAAAACCAAAGCATTTTACAAAACATTCAAATGAAAGAACACTCTTTTTTTTTTTCAATTCCCACATAGAAAAGAGCATTTTTCTAAAAAAATTGTAAGTAGATTTTATTTTGGAAGTAAAGACAGTTACCATTTATTCTAAACTGACAGTCATATTTTTTTTTAACCTAAAATTATTGTATGTGGATTATTAGTATAAAAAAAATTATATATTAAATTGAATTTTATGATATCAAAGAAATTTATACAAATTTTATATATTTTAAATGAATTTAATTTGTGCACACATCATGTGTGCTTCAGCCTCTAGTTTCTTTTATTTGTTTAGGGCGCGTCCAAATTGGGCCACTAAACCTACCCAGGCCAGGCCCGACTAAGCCCGGCCCCATAATACGATGTCGTTTAAAATTTTGATACCTTCTAGCTTTCGACCTCTGTTCTTCCCCATCGCCCCTCCTCGAAACTCCTGACCAGATATTCTTCCGAACTCCAAATTCTCTATCTCTCTGTCTCTCCTCTATGGATCTTCACTACAGTTTCTGCGTGCTAATCACGTTGTCGCTTTTTCTCTGTCTTCAATCAACGGTTTGTTCCTCTCTCTCTCTCTTGCTATATAATAGTCTCCATCAAAAATTATGATGTGGATTTGGATTTGGATCTGATAATCGTGTTGCCGAGTTGCTTGATTTCGATATAGGTCGATGGCGCTGGATCGGTTTTCTTCCTCGATAGTCCTATTAATCAGTATCTTCGGCCTCGTTCATCGGATTCTATCTCCAAGGTAAATTCAACACGCTTCTGTTCCAATTCAATCGTTTCGATGCCAATTGTATTGATATGGTGAATCAGTAATTTCCCGAACACTTAAATTTATTATTCTGGCTGAAGGAAGAGCAATAAAGATGCGTAATCATAGATATACCTGTTTTCTCAGAATTTGGTTGATTAGTCTTCACTAAGTTCGTCGGTAGCTTGAAAAAGAAAAAACAAATTTCCATAAACACAAATGAACAATTTTTGGGTTCTTGTATTAGACTGCAATCCAATATGTGTACGGAAACTGCACCCATTTGCTGATTTGTTTCCAAAAAGTGGTTCGGGTTGTTCTAAAAAAAAAAAAGTCTAGAGACATAGAATCATCCACAATCAACATGCATGCGGGACCCATAGGTGTGTAGGTCTCACAATATGGATTGTTGAGATTATCTCTTGTAGTTGGTTAAGTGATTGGTTTCTGTGTGCTGTTCCAAAAATCAATTGTGTGTGTTAGGCGAGAATGATTTCCCCTCTTTTGTCCAAGTCTATGTTACATGGTCTCGGCTATGAGTATCGAGTGTGGATGTGTATTCAAGAACTTGACACATGAAATCTCAAAACTAGGAATACGCCTACTCGGTTAAAAAGTATTAAAAAAAATAGATATGGATGTGTGGATACTGCACAAAAATGAGTTGAGTAGCAATCTACAAGGTAATATTTTAGCTTTTTCGGTATTTATTAATTTATACATAATGATATCTCACACCAAACATTTGTTTTCATCTTTAATAGCTTTATTCCACCTAATAACTATAAGCCACAAATTTGATTTTAGTGTACTGCCTTTACTCTTCACTATTCTCTCATAATTGAGATCTTAATCGTGTCCAATAAAAGTAGTTACACTCGACACATATATTGTACCCATATCCATGTCGCGTCAGGTCGACACGAGTACCTTGACAAAAATAGTGAGTTCGTGTAACATAGGCTCAAGTCACCATGATTATCATAGACTTTGTTGTTTGTGTAATTGGAGTATAGTAATGTAGCTCTCCTTAGCTATCTGCTCCCTTGGCAAGATTTTCTCCAATCTTTTATTTTATTTTATAGAGTTCAACATGCAATAACGTAGCCAAAAATTTTATTCAGTGGCGTTATTTAATAAACTATAATCATGTTAAATTTTTAGTTCTACACGACCTGGCAAAATAAACTTTGACAAAATACATTATAACTTTGTATATTTTCAATTACATGTAAAATCAAAGTTTGATGCGGTTCGTACTATTGGTTCAACATTTTTCTAAGAAAATAAATACATCACAACTAATACAAATTTTCAAAAACTTTTGGTTTTTCTAAATGCTGTCCCATCTTATATTATTTTCACTATTTTCTTGGTGTTAATATCTTTAATGTCCATTTTTCTTATATAATTATACATATTTAAAAATAAATAAATATTTGAGTAGGACAATTGAACCCACTCAAAACCATCTGGCTTTGTCCTTGTTAACATGCCTTTTTTTTGTATCCATGTTCTTTTGAACTTTATGATTAAATGACTACAAATCAATGCTGAAGTGTCTCACAAGCAAGGTTTTAAATATCGGTCATTACGTATCGTTTCAGCCAATGCGTATCGGGATTTTAAGCCTCTGATGCTGATATTTGCCAATGTCTCAGCCGATACTGTTCGATATTTACCGATACATGACCGTATCACTGATACCAATGCATCTTCCGATACAGCGATTTAGAACCCTACTCACAAGGGAAGGTGGTTTATTTCCCAGGGAGGAGCATACATTAGCATGGGGTCAGTTTTCAAAGAATATGACCCTTATTTTCAAAATCCAGCTTCATTTTACTTGTATCACCATCTGTTTTTGTTGTTTCACTCTTGGACTACATGAAAATCTATTTTTCAACTCTTTGATAACATGAGAAAACTAACCAAGCTCTGCTTTGTACTTATTCAAAGCGTGACTGTTACACCATTGGTTTGCATAAAAGCAGGTTGGATGATGAAATTTTAATCCGTTACTATTGTTTGCTGCAATAACTCTTTGCTGTGGTGCCTTCGTTGTGGGAGATATATTTTTGTGTTAAAATGTTACGGACAAATAAAATGTGTTGTTTAAAATGGACTTCCAAAACATGCTTATAGTGTTTATTAGTTAAGCTGTTATTGAAGGTATGTCCCTCCTGTTTTTATCATTTTCATTTAAGAAGTCATGTGGTGTGGGTGCCATTCGTTCTAAAGTAAAACAAGAATGCACATAAAGTACAAGGATTTTTATCATACAATATAGAAAGACTTGAAACAAACTTCAATGCTGTTTTCCTATCATTGTGGAGCTGCTCTCACAATTATGGTTTAAAGGTATGGTATGGTGGTCTGACTTCCTAGTCTTGTCTTTATATGTAGATTGATTCAATGTTACACCTGGAAGTTGGTGCTGCTGTCTCAGTCTTGCTTGGTTTTGCACCACCAGCTACCCTTTCAGCGGCTAGTTCGTCTAGGGTAAGCATTATCACATCATATGTGAAATAACTTTTGATATCCTCTCATCTTGACTATTGGATTTTTTTAGTATAATGTAAGTCCGTAATATTTTATTTTTTTTTGCAGTTGAATGAGGTGCTCATGCCTAATCCGTTTTCTAGGCCTCGTGCTGTTTTTATGCTAGATGTCAGAGGATTTGAAGGTGCCTGTACTTGCATCTCAAGTGCATCCTAAGATGTGACTTGCGATATTTCTGGATGCAATTGAAAGTTTTCATGAAATCTTTTACTGCATGCAGATTCTCAAGTCATAGTGCAGTCAGCTAATGCTTTGTTTGGTAGTGCCCTTAGGAGCAGGGTTATTATAGGATCAACTAAAGCTGATATTCAACTACCAGGTTCTTAAACATTTGTGTACTGCGTGAGTTACACTTGTTAAAGTATCTCTTTTGTTGTGTGTAGTCTTTTTGAATAAACTTTTTTTGATTTACTATTTTCACAGATGGAGATGAAGTTTCTATGGTCTCCTTGAATGAACCATTGAGTTTTGATTCTGAAGTGAAACTGACTGACAAGGAACTCAATGATTTTGTTAGTCACGATTCGTGCTACTCCACTCCCTCTCGTAGTTCATTTCAATGCTTTTATGTTGTCTTTATATATGTGACAATTGCTTTGTTTATTAGGCATCCTGGTTGGGTGGAACATATGTTGCTAATACCTTGGAGCCCGTGAATGGAGAGTTGACTATACCCTTGGCGACTGGTGCTTGTCTAAATCTTCATATGTCAAAGGTCTTCCTTATTTTTTGTCTTGCTAATTATGCACGTATTTGTAGATTTAGGCTCTGATTGGTAACTAACTTAAAAGCTAGTTTTTTTTTTTGCCATTTTAGCTAAAAATCGTGTTTAGACTAGAAAGAAGTAAGGTTATTTGGTAAATTAGCTATTAAGATTACTTTTTTTAAGTTGGTTAATTGGGTAAAAAGTGAGTTGTTTTTTTTCTTTTTTTTGTTGTTGTTGCTTTTTGTTTAGAGTGGACAATATTTTCCTTCTATTTAGTTAATTATAACGACTACATATAGTTGGTATTGATAGTAAATAAGTTATCAAGTATGAGTATTATTGGTTTTTTGAATGAGATGGAGGTTTGAATAAGGTGTCTTAGAAATTTGTGTTTTGATTTCACTTTTTAGTTTTATTGCCAAACAGTGTATGTTTGCTTTTTGGCTAAAAAAAGATATAAGGCTTGTTAGCCAATCAGGTCCTTATTTGTTGGTAGAGATATGTCACTAGTTTACTTCATTATCCATTTACTTCGATTTTATTTGGAAGAATTTTGTTTGAATATGCAGAAAGCAGACAGAGAATTCATTGCAAGTCTTGTGTCCCTCATCAGCAATACTCGAAGGGCAATGGATATGCATCAAGATATGTCTGGAAGTGCGCGTAATCCAGCTGAGTTAATTACAGGAAGTTTTGATGGCATTAAGGTGGTTCATTTTTCTCTTGCCTACTTATTTCGTGATTTGGAATTATAAGGTAACATAGTTATCTTCAAGAAAGGGTTTAGTGAGAAGATTTCAAAGAAGATTAGGAAACAAGAAAACAGCAACAGCAACAATCACAACTGTATCACACAGCCTTCTCCTCTCTACTGCGTTACAACTTTTGTCATTCCATCATTTGTCAGAGTCACCTACGTCATGCCACACATGAGTTTTAGGGATTTCAATGAAGGGGTATTAATTAAGTTATTGCCCTACCATGGCAGATTGATGCCTTTCTGAGAATGCCTAAAAGCGTCATTAAAGAAGCCTTACCGGTTGCACGATGTGAATTAGATTATAATGAGGTGAATGCATATTTTAGGTGGCATAAGGTTTCTTGGACCTAGGTCTATGCTTCTATTTGTTGAACTAGAGTAAATGCTAATTTTTTGTCCCATTATTGGGTTATGAAAGATCATTTGTTCTAGTCAAACCTCCTTCAGGGTAAAGGAATTTGATTCCTTTGCAATTCTTGGCAATGGGTAACGACCATTCAGTGGAGTTAGCTATGTAAAGAGGGTTATTAACATGGTAAATTAGGTGATAAAGTTTGTTAGTTTGGAGTAGTTTTCAAAGAGCTTGCTTGTAGCATGGTTATTACAGAAAATTTTCAAATTTGTTTCCCCTGGAAGACATATTTGTTCTAAATTGGATGGTTTTTAAATTGATTGTCAACTATTTGATGATCAGCATATATGAGTGCCAATTAACTTCCTAAATTTGATCGTCATTTGGAAAATTTCAATCAAGGCTACATTCGCCAATATGCTTTGGGTGATTGGATGGCCTTTTTATTCTATTAAGAACAAGTTATGTGGCACCCGATATTGCGTAATGTGCTTGTTATTTTTGCATTTCTCAATTTTTTGTTCTTAGGTAGAGTTTAACTCGTTATGCATTATGAAAACCAAAAAAAAATATTTGGCACCGTTGGTTGTTGGGTTTATGGTTTCTTTCCTTTAAATCTCGCATGGTAGATGCTGGTAAAGATTAAGACAGTTGTGGTTGAGAGGTCCACGTGACATGATAATTGATACCTAGTGAAATTATGACACTATATTGGATTTATGGTTCCTTTTATTAGGTATAAGGTAAAATTTACATTTGACAGTTCCATCTTTTCAAATTTGTGAATTTTCTATTTTATTTAGTGTGGAGTGAATGTTCTATGTTATTTTGTGAGGAGGTGAAATCATCTAAAAAGTCTTTTCACTCTGCATTGGCAATTTAATGTCGGAGAAATCACTTGTTGTTTGCTACTCGTATCTCTTATTTATTATAAAATTTATCTGAGATGTTCTTGTTTTACTCTTATTTTTCCATATATGATTCCTAAAACCAAGTATTGTTCAGTTTTCTACTTTGTTTTTCTTTTCATTGCATTCTGCTGAAACCTTTCTAGACGGTGCTATAATGTTCCTAATGGTTAACCTCGGTTTTTGTTGGTGGCACTTTACTGGGAATATGATATCCCACAACGCACATTTAGTGGTTAATATTTTCCTGTCCATGGCATACTCCAATGGTATAATGTTATGTCCAACGGTAAAAACCTTTGTTTCAGTCCATTTAGTCCAGTGCTTATGTAGTTTCTGGCTGAAAGGAGCAAGATGTCTGAATACTGGCAATATCATCCTGTTAAAATATGCATTTGTACATGATTAGAATAGAATGAATCCTGGTAAAATATGCATATGTACACGATTAGAATGAAAGGCTATAGAGGAAACATGATGTACTGTATAGTTAGCATTCAAAGTACATTTCTTTCTTTGAGAGAACCATACCAACCCAGAAAAGTAATATGGATTCTGCAGTGTTGAAGTTGTTTCTCCTAAATAATATTACGCAAACAGGGCTGGCCCTGAATTTTATGGGGCTCTAGGTGAACCCTTAATATGAGATCTCTATATAATTTACAGACAAATGGAACAAGATAATACCAACATTAAAAATAAATCATTATAATAATCTTAAAGCATAATAATTGGCCAAAAGTAAGATTTGATCAATTTCATCAGTAAAATGCTTTTGTGCCCAAAAGCAACTGTAATCGATATAGGCTATAATATTTTATAAACAATCAATGTGTTTGGAAAACAACCATCCATTTCTTTGGGCCCTCTGTTGATAAAAATAGTTTTTCTGTCCTTGGTAATAAGGGTTGGTCTAAGTGGTAAGTTTGGGAAAGATAAATCATTTACTCTGGCCTCTCCAATAATAAAAATAGTTTTATCTTGGGCTTAGTATTGAGGGTTGTACTTTGGTGGGTTTTGGTGAAGTTTTTTTTTTGGTGGGGCAACAAAGGATTAGAGGGGGTAACCGAATGTAGCGATCTGTCCTGGGCATGACCATAGACACTCCAATCTGTTAGGGAGTCAGAACTGGAGGGGAGCACCAAAACGTGGCGACTATAGCTTGACCCCAGCCCCACCGAAGGCCAAGTGATGTCGAGACGGGCCAGCTGGATCTCGAGGCTCAAGGGGGCATCGGCACACCTCGAACTAGAGATGTCCAGTACCCTAACCACATGGGAGTCTAGGCTACAACCCTTGAAGTTAACATCAAAGTACTTGGTACCTTGCATGT
>JAULJZ010173415.1:0-23884 GCA_032270985.1 Heliamphora pulchella
GTGTGTTCCATCCTATAAAGGAATATAGATCCAAACTCAACAATATAGTAGAACAAATTCAAATTAGACCAAATGATTAACGTTAGTAATAAGAGATTGACTAAGCGGGGAATGTTGGTTGTAGATGAAATGACGGTAAAACAAACCTTGTGCATAATGACCGCCTACGAACGATAGGTCGCATTCGTTCTGTGTATCTTCTCTGGTGAAATATTGTTGATGCCAACCTTCGATTTTGCCAACATGCAATTTAAGGTACTCATCATCGTCATCATTCGTAAGTGGCCATTCCACTTTTACATCTTCGGTAGCTGCACGTATGCCAAGTAGTGGACATTTGTTTCTCGTATCCCCAACGAATCTACAGTTACCACATCTTCGGTGCTTTGGTATGATCTTCGGCGAAATGTGATGGATGCCCTTGCCCTTTATGATGGTAGGATCACCTACACTAGGAGGCATAGACGTCCCCTCATCATTGTTGCCGAGGCCCACCTTTGCATTCTGGGTGACTAATTCTCTCATCTTATAAGTTAGCTTTGTAATCTCTCGTCTCACCTTTTCATACCCTTCTGTTGATTAGGAGGCATAGTAGCACAACTCATTACATGCACCTGATAATGCGCCGAATCGTGTCACCTGCATAACCCATTCTAGAAGTGGTGTCCGACCGTGCAATGGAGATGATTTCGCCGATATGGTCCACCTCGGCAAGATGAAAGTCTTTGAGATTTATGTTAAGTGCTCTATTTTCATGACACTTATCATATGATCACATGGTAATCCGAATGATTCAAACTTCATATATGGACATTTAATGGTCTGACTGCTTGCATGGTACACAACATTCCAACTACATTCTGGTTGCATATACTTCGAGAAGTAATACACACGAACATCTTCGTTCTCAACCTTGTCAACCATAAATAACGACTGTTCTTATGCCACCTTGTCTCAAAATTTATAGAACATAGTACGTGTCAAGATTAGCGCCGCATGTTTTTTTATAGCCTTCAGACCTGTTGAGAGCACAGGAGTTGTGTTCTCAGCTTCGGTTTGAGCCTTCACTTCGTTGTGTCGTAGTTTTGCGAGCGCCCTATCATGCGCTTGTAAAAATTCATAAATACGTAGTTTGAGCTTTAGAAAGCAATTGAGGAAAGTATTCATGCCTTCACATCTCTGTGTGCTCTTAGTACCAGCAAAGAAATAGCCCCGCAAGTATGCCTCAGCCTATAACTTGCATTTAGAATAAAACTCCCCGACCCATTTGTTATTTTCTATGTCATGCGCTGAACCAAGTTTTCTCTAAGCTGCTTCAAAAACATCTGACATATATTGCAATGACATACATCATTCGAACCCTGCCAAGAAGCCGTTCTTGTGCACGTTTGTTAGGGCATTCCTTTTAAGATGCCACTTACACAACCGATGACGAGCATTAAGCAAAATGGATTGGATGGCATTGCGCATGGCTTGATCCCCATCAGTCACTATGGAGAAAGGTTTCTTGTTGCCCATCGCATCAAGGAATGTTTGCAACACCATGTATAAGTCTCGACGGTCTCAGCTGTTAACAATGCACAATTGAATATTGTCATTTGGAAGTGGTTATTGACCCCGACAAGGATAACAAACGGCTTTCGATATGCATTCGTTCGGTACGTCGTATCAAATATTAATATGTCACCGAAGCACATAAAGTCCACAAGAGAGGCTGAGTCTCTCCAAAATAAATTGTTCAAACAACTTTTCCCATCAACGTCATATTTGTAATAAAACATGCACTCTTATTCGGTCTTAGCAGATAAGTATGCTAGGGCAGCTTTCGCATCACCATCACCAATTTTTGCCTGGTGTTCAGCAGCAAAATAATTGTACAAGCCTTTATGTGTGTATCCAATTTTCGAGTAACCCCCCGACTATTGCACCACGTAGTCCATTATCTGGCTAGTTCCCATGCCAACATTGTGCATTGCATTAACATTTGCACTGTTCGGACTACTGATGTTCTTATGTGAACGCAGAAATGTAACACCAAGGGGCCCTATCATGGGATGGTTGTGGTCATTGACAAAATGGACTATCAAGTATGTACCACGTTTGCGATTAAACTTGATACGGAACGTAGCTTGACATCCCACTCTCGTCAATGCCTGCTGTTCTTTCTGTCGCTCTTGTCGTTGAAGGTATTTACGTTTCCTTTGGCCTTCCTTTGAGCAAACTTACTTTTGTGACTCAACCATTGCAATTTTCTTGTCCTTGTGCAAATTATCCCTTCGAACACTAAATCCATGCACCTTCGCATATGCATTGTAGAACTCTTTAGCAAGCTCTTCTAAGTCAAATGTTAATTGGTAAACGTCTTCTTCAGTTGACTCATCCAAGCGCTTGTTATGTGGTCTGACGAAATTATCCATCTGCAGTGACAATGATTCACATTAGTATATTTGCACCAGTTATGGTTCACGTGACCATTTGATGAGAGGAGTCCAAAAATTTGCGTTTGTTTTAATGGTGAAGATGATGAATATGAACCATTTTTTAAGTTCACAGTGAGTTATCATTTTCATCGCGTGTACAATTATCATTTCGAAGAGTGTTATGAAATTAATAACTTCGTCGATTGTACAGTTATGATGGGGGATTATGTTTGCTTGCTTGCTTATAGTTGCGATAACATGCAATCAAATCAACCGTCTTGCACTACCAACCACCATGAATCGTGAATCCAACTTTCTGCATCCCCCATCTATGACTACTACCAAACCACATTCAAAGTAAGTATCACTTTAAACCCCAAGCAAATACTATAGTAAAACCATCCTGACCTCCACATACCAACCTACCACCACCATCCAACATTAATCCATTGTGATAGAATAGTGTTTATAACTACCTAACATCTAATCGAACAAAATTTTTCATAAAGCCGACATCAAAATTTATAACGCCAACAACCCTCCCTATTAAGTTTGCAATTTCTGTGTGAAGGCTTCCCAACATGGGTTTGCACTAATTAGCACCAATTATGCCCTACGTGACAACATTCATACATGGACATTAGTGCGGGTACGCGTTTAAGGGTCAGTTTCATTAAACTCCCAAATCATCATGACATGCAATGGACGAATGCAATCACATGTACATTTTGTGCATGCGATTGGTCATTGCTAGAACAAAACACAACAATGAGAAGGCATTTTACTGTTACCCTTGCAGTTTTAATCATGATAGTGCATTCATTTTGATGGACAAGCACCATGTCAAACCACACCAAGAAGCATCGATGAAACAAACTACAAAGAGTGTGCTACTTGATAGTTGTCGTGCTTGCAATTGTGTGTTATGTTTTGTACTCATCATCTTCTTGTTCCTTGTCATTACAAAATATGTAGTAGATTAGTTGGGGACTTGGATTTGATGCAAATGAAGAAACTTGTTTGTATAATTATGGTTAAGGAAAGGAATGGTGATGGAATCCTATTAAGCATCCAGGAAGGAGCAGAATCAATCGGGAGACAAATTCTTGTGTGCTTTAAAGAAATCAAATGTCCATTTCCATGATTTCATTTATATTTAATTTAATTTACTTTAACGAATATCTTTTACAATTTTGATTCAATTCAGGTTGACTAACTATTGATTAGTTTCTCTTTCGGATCTAATTGTGAATAGGTAAGAAGACTTTAGCAATTCATAATGCTATCTAGAATATCTGAGTTGAATTGCAGGATCTTTGACTCTCATCCACAGAGTAGACTAGAAGACCATGCATGTGCTTGTATAGGTAAGATGGATTTGAGTTCAAGTGGCATAAGACCTGCAATCCCAAACAAATTTGACCCAACGCCAAACAAGCCAAAGGTCCTGAATGACTACTATTTAGGGATTTATTAACTGGTCACCAAACAAGAAAGAGGCTTTACACAACTTTTTAGGTTGATTCTACAAGTGTTTCATCAACTTACGTTAGACCAACCTCGAAACTAGATGTGCCACCTTTCTAATTTAACACCATAGGTGATATCCAAGGATCATCCTCTCAATAGGACAGAAATATGAAATGTTCCTTGGAAGAATATAGACGGTTTTTGAAAGTATCCTTTACTATGTTATTTACAGCAGTAGCTTGCAAGTGGGAGAATGAGGACCATCGAATTAAGGGCATGAAGGGTATAACATAGATAGAGTTGGAGGTTTCATACCATACTTACAAAGTAAATTAAGACATTGGATTCGTTAAGCCTATTCCTACTCTCAAAAGCATGTTCGCATTATGAATTCCTACTTTACTTTTATCAATTATCGTTGACCCTCCAGGTAGTCTTCTTTCCTTCACTTGTTGAGCAAACTATTATCGACAATCTAAAACCATTCCTAAATTAATAACCCTTTAATTAAATCACCAAATACATCAATGTGGCTTGACAAATCCAACAACCAATTGCAGTCAAATTATTATATGTTTCAAATATTCACTCCATGTACTATTATATTTCCTTGTTCAGCCTAACACAAGAAAGAGGAACTCCGTCTTAAACCTTACCTCATTAAATAAACAATTGTAACACTCCACTGTATAAATTTGTATGTGTTAACCATAAGATTGCCCTTGAGCTTATATGACCCATGAACATCTGTGAACTTGTAATTCAAGCACTTGGGAATCATCCTAACCCCACAAAATGAAATACATAAATAGGCATTTCACTTGGAACATACAGCCTCAAGATAGAACCCATTAAACGTCCCAAAGTTCTTCCATACTCATAGAAGTGAATTCAATTGAATTCTACAAGGAAAGCAATCATACCTCTAGTTTATTCTAGATCAATAATTAGAAGCAATGCATAAGGCCTTGGTAACTATTTGTTACCACTGGTCTGTTACATTCCCCTAAATTCCTTCCTTTTTTGTCAGCATTTGTAGAAAAAGAGGTCATGGCAAGCAACGCTTAAGCTAATAGAAGCACCAATTCTCACATATTGGGAAGCAAATGCCATAACCATCAACCAAGAATGAGCTACCAAATTCACAATATAACAGTCCCATAAACTGCTATTGCGAGTAATTGTGTTCTTCATTTTTTGGAATGGATTAATTCAAGAGAAAAAACCCACATAAAAAAATTCAAATGAAATAAGGAATTCTTACCCTCACCCCCCCCCCCCCCCCCCACAAAAATGACACAAGGAAAGCCCAATTATACTATACATATGAAAACATGTTTCCACATACCACAGACCACAGTGAAAAAAGCTCTTTATGATAAGAATGCCAAATGATGACGAATCAAGAGGTAGTCTCAGCACCCCATTACAATTCCATGACTAATCGTAAATAAATTGATGCAGGAAATAGTTCAAACTACAGTTTTAGAATAGAACTAAAACAGAGAAAATAAATTGAATAGCACCAAGGTTGTTTCACCTATGAGCAAACAATCCAATTCAACAAACCCCGACATTATAATTGTCGATGGGAAAATATTTAGCAGACGTAAATCTAACCACAAACTTTACAAAAAATGCATCTTGACTGTGCATATGCATGTTGAATCTACAGCACACCATGATGCATGTGGGTTCCACATGTATATAGATGGCCAAGAGAGTTTCACATCATTTGGATGGACAAAATGTATTTTCTATGTAGTTTATAAAATGTATCCTTAATCTTACTGAACTTCATGATGAGTGTTTAGATTTACTTAGAGTGTGGCTCACAATATTTGCAGTTAAATTCAACCATGCATTTCAAATTGTGGGTAAAATTGTGTGTTTGTTTTTTGAGTAATTAGCATTTCTATTCACAATATAATGCCATACAAATTCGTTTAGAAAAAGTCTAAAAACACAATCAACTACAAAAAATGATCTAGTTATTTATCCACCGTGCTTGAGACTTTATAATATTAGGAATTGTATTTGATTGAGGGAACAATCTTTAAATGATATATGGCTTTTTTATCATTTCTAATGGAATGCAATTGTTATGTGGATGATATATTGGTGTTTAAGTTATCTACCTATATATGATTTTTTAGTTTTAATTGTTGTTATGTTACATTTTTATTTCTCATGACCATTAAATAAGATAATCATGTATGTGACGTGATGTGTGCGTATAATGTGTCTTTTGCATATTGTGCCCTTCATTATTTATATGTCACTGTGTCAGCATGTCATTATTGTGTCGCATGTCCATCTACTTATCTCTTTAGTGCATGGCTGGCATGCCTTAGATACTGCAATGTAGCCTTTTGTATTATATAGGTAGAAGGTCTTATAAATACTAGCGGTTATAAGTATTTTAGTGATAAGTATCATTAGAAACTTGAATCATTTCTAAGAGTTGAACAGTGAGACATGACGTCGGTATCAATTGAGGAAAGTAATAGTGATGAGAGGTTCTAAGAATATAAAGTGTCATTATTGTGTTAGCATGCAACTGTCAATGTTAACATCCAAATACCATACATAAATAACAACCAATTACCACGCATACTAATAACATAGTCAGATGGAATAGAACATAAACATTAATGTTACAATTCAACGGTCACATTGAGTAGTTTGATAGCATCTTAACCATGTTTAAATACAAAATATTAGCAATAACTGCGAACATAAGTACAACAAGGTAGTGCAAGCATTTCCATTAAATGTCATAAACGTCATCTAATACTTGTTCATGCGAGGAAAGGAAGAAACAACAAAAGACATCCAGCACAGTTAACGAAATTGCTGTAAAAGCTCCGCAATGTCTGCAAAGTGCTGATTAAAGGCCTTTTGAGATTCTTGAATATTCTCTAACTGCTGCCTTTGAGAAATATGTAATGTTAGCACTTGATCAAGGATGTCCCTCATCTGACCTTGTTCACTTCGAAGTTCAGATAGCTGTGAAGCAATGTCAACAGGAGCTGCTAGACCTCGTTTTCGAGACGGTTCATCTCCCTTGGAGGGCTGCATAGAAGAACCTTGCTTTAGATGAGCAGTATCTCCCGACCCTGCTACCTGTTTACCCCTAGAACCCTGTCATGAAGTATGGGAGGAGGAAAGAGTGATTGTATGAATACCCAGGGGTCGCTCAATTGGAGTTCGACGGTCGGTAGGCAGCTCATGGACATTATGTGAATGAAAGAGGTTGGTGAGAAAAAGTCTGTAAGGTAGAGTTTTGTCACGGTTGGCTTCGGCTTTAAACGGATCAAATTTGAGAAAATTCTCCAAGAAAATCCAACATACATCAATTTTACGGCCCGTTGCATAACACACCATCTTGTATGCCCGATGATGGTAAACGTCTGAAAAATGGGTACTGGGGTTCACATTGGCACTAAGGAAAAGATTGAGTAGCTTGTACTCATCCTTTAGCCTAGCTTGTTTCAATACTCCCCGGTCCGTCCATTCCATGTTTTGTCCACACAAAATTGAGCTGATGGCGTTCGTCGACAAAAGAATTTGTTGGTACTTTGTGTCAATGAGGTAGTCGAGGTCACTGCCAGAAATAGGTGCAATGCGAAGGCATTCACCAATGAAACGGATATTGAACTCGAAACCAACACCCCGAATGGTGGAAATGAACGACGACTCCAATTGAGAAACAACCCTAATGTTGCTATAGAATTCTTGAACCAATGTGAGGTTCACAGAACCATGGTATGCAAAAAGACTCTGTCAACCTAAGGTATGAACCCAAGACACAAATGGAAGATGCAACAACTCATTGGCAAAAGACAAGACGTTCACAAATAACCTCGCGTGAGGAGTAAATAAAGTGAAAATGGTTCGAAGCATCCTGGGAGACATACCTAGTCGAGTCAAATGACGGTTTGTTAGCCTTAGGAGGCTTTTGAGTCGAAGTTTTGGGAGCCATAGACCCCAGCCATTGAAGAACAAATTACAGCCTTCGAACACACGAACCCCAAAAACCTTAACATTGAAATCAAAAGAAGAGGGGAAAGGGAGAAATGTGGTTACCTTCATGAGCGGGATATGTGAAGACTGTTGAAGGAAGTAGATGAGTCCGTGCCCAACCTCTGAGAGTCGATTCAAATGGACACCGCTGTTAGGGTTTTAAGAGGTGAGGCTGAAGTATGGAGATTGCATGTACAATTTGGAGTAAAGGAGAATATGCACGTGGGATAGTAGGAGTAGAAACGAGGGTGTCGCTCAACCTGCTCTTGAGCGAGCGTTGGGTGCGAACTCCAGAGACCATTTTGGCGTTTGAAGATGGACAACAGGTGTTGGGCGCGACACTCTCTGCACTTGGCGCTCAGCAGGCCTGTTGAGCGCATTATGAGCGCGGATAGGGCGTTGTTGGCAGATCAACTAAAAAAACATTTTGTATTGTGAAAATGGTTAGAATATTGTAAAAATACGATAGATTTGTATTTTTTTTCTCTTTCACACACTAGATGTACTATTTGCAATACTCAAACTAAAAAAAAATAAAATAGATTTTATATGTATTTACGATGTTTAAAATCTTCAATAAGATCACTCCTTATAATGTTTGAATGGGATTGAATGTCAATTGTACATCTTAATGACCCATTCTCTTTTTTTGATAGATTTCGTACAAATTTAAAAACTTGATGATTGTATTATAACAAATAATATAATCACGTATAGTACAAGTTCATTACAAGTATTACATTATATCAAAACGTCATCATCTCTACGATTTTAAAAATCGTAATCCATTTTTTAAAATTTCTTCAATTGTTTAACTTTATTAATAGCGCGCGTCGTCTTATGATTAGTCAAAATTAATGATAGTTAAATTTTTGTTATTTATTATCCTAATAATTAAAATATTGTTTTAAAAGATGTATGACTATATCGAATTGGAAAACACATGTTCTATATGGATTTATTTCATTCTCAAAGCAAATATATGAAATTATTGATTTGAAATAACCCATTAATTTGTTCTAAAAAATATTTAAATTAAACAAATACATATTTTATATCAATTTACTTCATTTTTAATGCACCTTCGCTCGAAATATTTAGAATACGTCTATACGAATTATTTGAAATTGCGCACATTATTTATTTTTCAATGCACGTTGAAATAATTTGTTGACTTTGCTTAATGAGATGATAAATATGATTAAATTCTTTGTAATTGTGGTCACATTTTTCTTACGTAATTGTGCATTGCATGAGTTGGCATAATGGTGGTGTTTGATATTAATAAAACTAATAGTTTATAGATTGTAAAATAAGTTTTGAGTATTTTTTAAAAATTATAAATTACAGCTGAAATCGAAAGTTATAATTATAGTTTATAGCAGAAGTTGTGAGTATTTGTTAAAAATTATAAATTACAGTTGAAACAGAAAAACATTAGTTATAGTTTGTAACAGAAGTTGTGGGCATCTAAAAATAATTATAACTTCTATCTAAAATTAATTACATTAAGTTATAAGCTACAATGAGTAGTTTTGCCAAACACCACAGAATTCCCTTTTCAATGCACATATGACAAAGAAAATTAAACTATTATTGCCTAAATGTTATCTAGATTTACACCATGTATAATTTAAATATTAATATTTTTATGCGACTAAATTGATCCACGTGATTGCACACAAATTAATATGTTTCTACCACTTGGCATCCTATGGTCACCTAGAGTGGTAGAAGTGGACATTTCGAGTGGTAATTATGGTCGCATTGAGTGGTAGAAACACACGTGTTCTTACACCTTTGATTTATCACTTGGCATCCTACGGTCACATAAAGTAGTAGAAGTGGTTATGTCCAGTGGTAAGTATGGTCATATAAAGTGGGAGAAGTGGTCATGTCCAGTGGTCACTTTGAGTGCTAGAAACACACTTACACCTTTCAGTTAATACATTGCATCCAATAAGTTTGCCGATGCACTGGCCACCTTAGCATCCATGATTGACATACCATCTGGAGTCCAAATAAGGCTATTAATAATAAAGCAAAAGAGAAAATCGGCATACGAGAAAACGGCCACAATCGAAGAAAGCACTGACGAACTTCCGTGGTATTTTGACATTCAGAACTTCGTAGAGAAAGGAGAATATCCCAAATTCGTCAGCAAAAAGGATAAAAGGGCAATACTACGATTATTCGCATAGTTTGTCATTTGCGGGGGAAGACAATACAAACGAGGACATTCCGGAGTTAATAAGCGGTGTGTCAACACTGAAGAAGGCCAAGAGTCATTGAAAGAGATATACGCAGGAGTCTGTGAGCCACATATGAGTGAAAACATGTAAGCCAAGAAAATTCTACGACAAGGATATTTTTGGATGATAATGGAGACAGACAGTATACAGTTCGTGCGGAGGTGTCATAAATGTTAGATTCATGCAAATCTTATGCACGTTCCCCCATCTCAACTGTATAATCTGAAGTCACCATGGCCATTTTTAGTATGAGGCATCGATGTGATCAGTAAGGTAACACAGAAGGCGTCAAATGGGCACGAGTTCATCTTAGTGGCCATTGACTATTTTACCAAGTGGGTAGAAGCAGCTTCATACTCGGTACTGAAGGCCTCTCATGTTGCCAAATTTATCAAGCAAAACATCAGTTGTTGGTACGAGGTCCCCTATGAGATCATCTCGGATAATGGTTGCATTTTCAAGGAGAGGTCTTGGATCTTTTCGAGGAATACCGGATAGTGGCTCACAAATCCTCACTGTATCGGTCGCAAATTAATGGGGCAGTTGAGGCAACAAATAAGAACGTCAAGAGAATCCTACAAAAGTTGATCAACTCGCATAAGGATTGGCCAGAACATCTACTGTTCGCACTTTAGGGATACAGTATGTTGATCAGAACTTCAACAAGAACTACGCCATACTCTTTAGTGTATGGAATGAAAGCCGTAATTTCCATTGAGGTAGAAATTCCTTCGCTAAGAGTGGTGGCCTAGGCCAGTGTTTCAGAAGCGGAATGGCAGAGGAACCGATTGGAAGAGTTGCTTTGTTCGATAAAAGAAGATTGTAGGCCCTGTTTCATGTACAAGGGTACTGAAGGAGTATACCTCTAGCGTTTAACAAGAAAGTCCAGTCCCAGGATCTCAGAGAAGGGGACCTGGTTCTTAAAGAAATCAGAGCTCATATCTTTGACCCAAGAGGCAAGTTCGTGCCAAACTGGTCCGGACCATTTCTCATTAAAACTATCATGATCGGTGGTGCAGTCATTATTATAGACGTGGATGAAAATATGTTCTCCACTCCAGTTAACCTCGATAAGCTCAATAAGTACTATCCTTGAGGTAAAAATAAAGATAAAATAAAATCTCGCTGAGTTAAATATCGAAAAGGCAACTCAGGCAAATGTTAGAGCAGCCCGCAAGGCCAAAAATCCAAAAGGGCAACCTTGACAAAAATTAGGGCATCATAAAAGTAGAGCGTCAATACCCGAGAGCAAATCGAACCCGAACTATGTTATGGCCTGATTCTACTTTTTGGGATATGTAGGCAGCTTCTTATCAGAAGTCCGGCCACATTCTTTATTTTTAACCATTTTTTAATCTGAGTAAGAACAATGCAAATTTATTTTTGAATTTTGATAATAAAGTCATTTAATTACAAAAATTGAAAGACTTTGGATAATTTTGAACCTTCTTTTCATTACTTTAGCTTTGGATTACAAAGTTTTGAAAATAAAAGGGAGGGCGTGCAAGTCCCAAACATTATAAGTAAAATAAAAAGGAAAGCTGTGAAATCTTTAAAACAAAGTAGGATGCCGCAAATCTTCCTCCTTTTTGCTGCCTGTTTCCCTTCTTCTTTTTTCTTCTTCTCCCTATCCTGCATCAGCCATGTCCTGTACTCGGTAGAATGCTCGGGACACTGCATCTCCATCTGTGAACGAGATGGCCAGGCATCCTGATATAATATTAAGAACGGGCTCTGCAGTGCAAATGAAAATAAACGGCCTCGAATACTGTGAAAGATGACCTGATCATGACCGAACTGCCGCATAATTCGATAAAGATAATAGAAAGTAGTCTGACGCAGGCCAATCAGCAAAACAACAGGGTGATCCATGGTAGTCAGAGTCATGGCAGGGATCCGCCACCAAGAACATTGCCAGGTGATATCTGGGCCAGTTAGAGAAGAGAGGTACTGTCACCAGGCTGCCTCGGTATTGCATATCTGATAATAGGGGCGGTAAAAGAAAGTTGTAGTGCTGTGCCTATCAGTAGGTGGTTTTTGCACAAGATTCACCTTCTTCATTAGCTAGATCTGCAGCAAAAGTTAGATCAGCAGGAGAAAAGCCTTACAGTATGAAAAAAGTCTGATGAAGAGAAAGGTTTGAGCATACCTGGAGAAGCAAGGGGATACTAGCAAAAGTAGTGGTCTTACCACGATGAACAACATGTAGGCCCAGTAATGTCTCGGCTAGGACAAGTGGTACAAAGTCCTTTCCCATCCACATCTGACCCGCAATGTCAATCAGTGTGCAACTAACTCGCCTGTCAGAAGGGATGAGAAGATACTGGGCAAGAAGACAGAAGTAAAGAGCATAACGACAGCGCAGCTAAAATTTGAGGTTGCTAAGGCCGTAGGTAGGACGGAACCTCTCAATAATCCATGAAATGTAAAGGCAGTCACCCGATGTCAGAAGAGAAGCTTCCATCCTAAACAAGCCACAGAGTTGCATCACCTGCTGTCGAGCTAAAAGGAAGAAAGTGAGAACAACAACGGAACTCCGTGAAGTGGGATTGCGGATCCCATAGCTGGGCAGCAGCTTTCAATAATGGTCCATCAATCTTTACGGCTATTAGAGGAAATAAGAAATTATTACCGAAAGGGGTAAAGTTCAAACGCTCGATATGGGAGAATGCCTCAATCCATGAAGAAACGGGATTAGCCATCTGAGTGAGAATAATAGAAAATGGGGCCTTCAGGGCTGTATTTATAAGGCCTGAAAAGGCTGAAGATCGAAAAAGCAGCCAAAAGTATACTCAATGTGGCGAACGCCACCATGAAGTGGGCAACCGCCAACTTGAAAGGGCATCGTACAGTGACATCAACCATTTGACCAGGTGACCGCCATGTTGGATGTGGCGACCGCCATGTTGTATTATGGCAACCGCCACGTTAAAAAGGTGGCGGGCATATATCAATTTGTGGTTCCTATATTCAGTGTAAATTTTGACATTTGTATCATACATTCAAGACAGTTTGAGCAGCAAATAAAGAAGAATCATACAGTAGATAAATATCAAGTAATAAATGGCACAAAGGCCTAAAAATGCATCAAAAAGTGAAAGAATGTATCAAAATATAAACTGGGGCACCTAGGCCTAATAACCAGTAAACAAGGGCATGCAGGCCCATAAATGTATCAAACTAGGGCACACAGGCCCATGAAAATCAAATCTATCAAAATAAATGTATTAGAATATATCATGAAATAAATATAACTGAGGGGGGGAACTCTCTCTCTCTCAATGGGGCCTCGAGTAAACCCGGCGGGAGAAAGGACTAGCCTCGTCTGAGCTAACATCCTTAAAGAGCCTCTCGACGTCATCGTTGTCATCACCATCACTGCTGGAGGAAGAAGATATGGCTCTGGAGCGACTCCGTGCCAAAGAGATGGATCCCCTAGAGCAAGCTCTGGAGGAGGTGGGCGGGATCCACGGCCTCGAGTGAGAGCTGGGACCAGAGCAGGAGAAGGAGCAGGAGCCTGTGGCTGGATGATGACGACATGTAGTACTGGAGGCCGCCAAAAGAAAAATAAGACTCAAAACATAATAATGCAGAAAAGCTGGAAAATGACTATAAGATACTCATTATAGCTACTGGAGTGAAAGTGATGCCAGCTGCTCGAATGGTGGCATCCATCTGACGAACCAGTACTCTCAGGCCGGTAACCATCAGCATCGTGCGGTCTAGCCAAGCTTGGTCAATCTGCACAAAATAAAAAAGAACAGTTCAAGAAAACTAGACAAGTAAAAAGGATAATTAACTGAAGGAAAGGTGAAAGACAAACCTGGCTGATGTCAACCCCAAACTCCGATGCTGGTAGAACTGGAATAGGCAGAGGAAAAGGGAAGCCATATGCTACGGTCTGGATATCCCATGGAATCTCTAGGGCCCTTATCCCACTAGAAGCATCAGCAGAATCAGCGGTAGCTCCAGCAGCAACACAGGCATTAGCAGCCTTTGTGCCCATCCTCTCTTCTTGCAATTAGGGGCAGCTGGACCGGGTCCTAGTGGTCCCAGCTGATGTGCCTGGGCCCAGGCTGTGTTGTCCCCCTCCGGCACCAGTAGCTCTGAGGCATGAGTCCCCACCATCTCCAAGAGGAGGTTGACACGAGCCAGGACGTCGGTCCGGTGCATATGTACGGGAGGGACCACCAGTATCCGGAAGTGATCAAGGCCGAGCGACTGGTGGATCACTTGCTCCCCGAGATAGTACTCCCTATCGAATGTAGCCTCCAATAGGATCTGCCACGAGGTGAGGTCCTGGATGCGCATCAGGTCTGCGCCGACCCAATCCTCCACTCTCCGCCAGACGTCCCAGTGAACCTGCAGCAATTCAAAGTACAGTGCAATGCAATAAACAGTGAGCAGTGAATGCTGTACAGTAGGATAATCAGTGTGGAGTGATCCGTGTGAACATAAACAATACAGTGCAGTGCAGTACAGTGCAGTAGACAGTATACTGAATAGTATGATACAGAGAGTAGTAAGTAAAAATACCCTGTCGAGGGTCAGCCGGTCTAATGATACTCTGAAGCGGTCAATGTCCTTTCCCCAAGCCTTCTTCCCCTTTAGCCCTCGGGACCATCGGGCTGCACAGGAAATGACTAGAGAGTCTACCGAGGAGTTCGCCGAGACGTGAAGCCCGAGGAACTCATAAGTCCACAGCTGTAAAAGAAAGATGTCAGTAAGCAGATAACATATAAGAGAGAACATGAATGAATGGAAAAGTGCAGAAACTAAATTATGCCTCCCAGACCCTCTAGTATCCCCCAATGCTGAGCTCCTGGGAGAACAGGGTCAAAGTCTGCATGAAGCCATAAATGGTGGTGAGAGCAGCTCCTTCCCAGTCATATGAAGCAACTCGGTCAAGACGAGCTAGGGCACCCAGGTAATGTAAATGAACGGTGTTCTCCTTGTTAAAAACAATAAGGTACCAAATATATACATCAAAAATCCCTAGGCGACCCATTCGAAGTGACGGGGCTTGGTGCAATGGAAGTGTCTGAAGCGCTCAAAGAACCATGTATATCTGACGCAGTCTCTGTCCATCTGTGCAGGGATAGCTCCGAGAAAATGCATCAGTGCATCGGTAGAGTTGGCGATGGACGGGTCAAACGGGATGTGAGTTCCTCCAACCCGGATGCCAGTGATCATGGAGAAATCAAGAGGCGTTAGAGTAGCCTCGAAGCTGGTGAAATGAAAAGTGTTAGTGGTATCCCACCACCGCTCAACAAGAGCTGTCAGCCAAACCCGATCATTGCTCGTCCTACCCAATAATAAGGGTATGAACTGAGCAAAGCCGGAGGCATCGATAATATCCCGGCTGGGAGCGAAAGGGCATCATACTACTCCAACACCTCTCTGGAGGCAGAACCACCGAAGCCTCTGATGTAGTGATCAGCTTGAAAAGGAAAAGATAAGCAGAGGATATGTAAGAATAGACCGATCAAGAGATATATAGAAAATGGCTGAAAGTAATAAAAGCCTTAGGCTAGTGTGTATGCGACGACCATTCGATTCTCTCAAAGCCTAAAAGATTAGGTACCTTAAGCCCTAGTGCGCTAGACAAATCTCTCAAAGCCCTAAAGATTAGGCACCTCAAGCCCTGGTGCGCCAGGCAAACCCTGCACGTCCTAATAGAAGACTAGGAACCTCAAGTCCTGGTGTGCCAGGCAAATCTTGCACGTCCTTGTAGAAGACTAAGAACCCTAAGCCCTGGTGCGCCAGGCATATCTTCTTAACCCTAGGTTCATGTGTGAGTGACGATCCTTTAGTTTTTGCATGTCCTAATAGAAGACTAAGAACCCTAAGTCCTGGTGTGCCAGGCAAATTCTTTCAATCCTAGGTTCGTATGTGAGTGACGATCATTTGATTTTTGCACGTCCTAGTAGATGACTAGGAACCCCAAACCCTGGTGCACCAGGCAAATCTTCCTAACCATAGGTTCGTGTGTGAGTGACGTTCCGTTAGTTTTTTTTGAACGTCCTAATAAAAAACTAAGAACCCTAAGTCCTGTTGCGTCAAGCAAATCTCTATCATTTTGTGTTAATCATTCTTTCTAAAAAAAATCTCTTCCCTTTGATATTTATGTATTGCCCCTTTTGCTCTAATTTTTTAGAATTTTTGAAAATTTTGCCAAGATTTTTGAAATTTTTTTTCTAATTTTGAAAAATTTTCCTTAATTTTCTAGGAATTTTAAAAAATTTGCCCCGGTTTTTAAAAAATTTTCCTAATTTTTTAAAATTTTTGAAAAATTTCCCCTAATTTTCTAAAATTTTCCTTATTTTTTTAAGAATTTTTGAAAAAAAATGCTCCTTAATTTTGTAGAATTTGTGATTTTTTTTGAAAATTTGTCCTAGATTTTAAGATTTTTGACAAAATTTTCTCTAATTTTTAGGATTTAAAAAAAAAATTCTTCCCTTAGTTTTTATGCCCCAAAAACAAAACAAAATATTCTCCCTTAGTTTTTTATGTTTTTCCTAAATAGAAAACTAAAAAAATCAAGTCTTTTATTTTCGTGATTTTTGTTAAAATAATCGATTTTTTTATTTTATTGTTTGCATCTAAAACCTTAACCCTAGTGTCCCGACTGTTTTAATCTCCATTGCACGAGTACGTAAGCTAAGATTTACAGTACAGATCTCAAACATTCACACAGCGATCATCATTCATCATCATCAAATCATCATCACATCATATCATATCATCATGGGGATCCTAGGCATGCGTCTACGTTTGATATATCATGAAAATATATTTTAATATTGAGCAAGTAAGGATGGAAAACTTACCGATGGGCGCTGGCGAGAGATGTGTTGGTCCGGCTCCCGAAGAAGGACGTCAGGAGCGACGGAGTCAGTAGGTGGCTCATAGCGCCGCATCCCACCCGAAACCAAGTGGTGGGGGACCAGAGCGTAAGTGGGTGGATCGAAGGGCGCTCGATGGCCATCCCCAGCATCGGGATCAAGAAATTGGCCATCTCGACCTTAGCAACAGCATCTGCAGCTGCCTGTGCCTCGGCAGCTGCTCGTGCCTCCTCCTCAAACACGAGGGCATCCATTGCACCCAACGCGGAGAAAGGCTGAATGGTGGTGACCCCGTCGACAAGAAGGCTGGAGGTCGTGCCTCCGAGAGTCCCCACAACGGAGCTCTCACTCGCGGATGAGCCTTGGATGGCTCCTGCGATATCCTCAAGGTTGCCGTGGCCCGCCATTTCAAAAAGAAGAAAGGGAAAGCTTAAAAGCTAAAGAACGAGAGGAAGGCACAAAGGGGTTTGAGAGAGATTTGGGAGCGAAGGGAGCTAGAGAGAGAGTGAGTATGTGCAACCGCCATGTCAGACGGAAAACAGCTAGGCTGTCAACAGTCATGTCAAAGGATTTGGGGTTTAAGGGGCTGTTTGGGGTTTTTTATTATGCGTGTATTTATTTTCTTTTTAGTAAGTTTATTTTATTAGTGTGTTTATTTTAGGTGATTTTTTTTCGTGTGCATTTACAAAATATTTTATTAGAAAAAAATGATTTTCAAAGATATATATATATATATATATAATTTTTCTTATTTTGTGGGTGTTTTTGTAAAACTAATCTTGGGGGGTGTTTTCAAAAATAATTTTAAAACCCCGGGTGTTTCTCAAAAAAATATATATTTCAAGAAAATCTTGTGTGTTTAGAGATAATTATTTTTGCGTGTTTTTCTTCAAAGATAATTTTGTGAGAGTAATTTGTGTATTTTTGATTTAATCATTATCTTTTTGAGTATTTTCTCTCGATAAATTTAATTTTAAGCTGTGACTTGGCTTTTTAATTATTTTTGTCCCGTGTCTCGTCCCGAATTTTTAAGTTTTGACTTGATCTTTTAATTCGTTATTTCTCTCCCGATAAGTCTAATTTTAAGCCGTGACTTGATTTTTAATTATTTTTATCCCGTGTCTCATTCCGAATTTTTGGGTCTTGACTTGACGTTTTAATTCGTGGTTTTTCTCCCGATAAATCTAATTTTAAGCCGTGATTTGATTTTTATTATTTTTTGTCCCGCATCTCGTCCCGAATTTTTAGGTCTTGACTCGACATTTTAATTCGTGATTTCTCTCCCGATAAATTTAATTTTAAGCCGTGACTTGGCTTTTAATTATATTTGTCCCGTGTCTCGTCCCAAATTTTTAGGTATTGACTCGACCTATCGATTCGTAATTATCTTTTCCGATAAATCTAATTTTAAGCCGTGACTTGGCTTTTAATTATTTTTATCCCGTGCTTCGTCCTAAGCTTTTAAGTCTTGACTCGACCTATTAATTCGTGCTTCTCTCCGGTGAGGTTGATTTTAAAGTCTTGACTCGACTTTTTTAGTTATCCTTATCCCGTTATCGTTCCGGATTGTTAGGTTTTGACTCGACCTATCAATTTGTTGTTACTTTCCCGGTTAAAATTATTTTTACGATCTTGACTCGATCCTTTTAATTATTTTATCCTTAGCCGAGTTCTTAGATCTTAACTCGATGTTTGACTTGTCTGTGCACTCCTGAGATCTTAACTCGATCTTTAGGATTTGTTTTGTTTGATCATACCAGTGTCTACATCATGTTAGCATCTGTTTATGTTAGCATCCGTATCATATTGCATCCTTGCATTTTGACCTAGAAACTATGTTTTAGTCTGATCCCTAGCAAAGGGATACGTAGGCAGCTTGATGGAAATTCGAGTATGACGAACATCATAAACATGCTTGTGTGTTTTTAACCTAAGATTGACGGCTCGGTCAAATGGCTGTTGTCTCTGAATCTTTGATATAACTTGTATCACGCGTTGTTATATCAAAGAGAGGCAACTGTAGACACCTCAATTTGATCCCGCCTAATCTTAGGTGAATTCGATAATAAAAATAGTTGGAATGGTGCCTCAGTACGATATTTGAAAAATGATCCAATTTCGGTATTTGAACCCAATCACCAAAACCTTCAAACCAATGAAATCTTTTTGAACCACCTACTCCAAAATGGCGATCGCCAATAGAACCTTTTGGAAACTTTCACTTTTTGTAGCGACCGCCTTGTTCATTATGGCAACTGGCAATAGAACTTTTTGAAAACCCTAACCCAAAGTGGCAATCGCCACCTCCAACATGGCGACTGCCCACTTTCATTGTAGCGACTGCCAATAGAAGCTCTTGGAACCTTTCCAAACATGGTGACCGCCAACTCCTGACTTGGCGACCGCCAACTCCAAATAGCCTGACGTGTTCCAAAACGTGTCAGCATCTCATTGGTTAAAGAATTCTATAAATACTATACACCAACGTACGTTTTCAGGATAGAATTTTAGAGAGAAGTTTAGTGAGAGAAGTTCTGCTGAGTCGTCGAGCAATTCGAGCCCCAACGTCGAAATCCTACAGAAATACCGAGAGTTGAACCTCCGACGCTAACATTGAAACCCAAACTTGGATGTTGAAGATTGGATCATTGGCACCATTCATTGACTCGAGGATTCCTTAGTAATCCAATTATTTTGTTTAGATCCCCGATTTTTCTAACTCTATTCCCTCTCTTTTGGAGTGATCGGGTTAAGTTCAATTTCAATTCGCGTATTTCTTTCGCTTATATAGTTAGCCTTATTTATTTTTTAATTTGCCTTATGTAATTTAGTCATTTTAATTAATTTACTTTTTGTTGCACATTCACACCCGGTACATTATTTTTTTATTATCTCATCGATTAGTGCTAACATCTCTGACAATTACAATTCATTAATGTTGTTAATTGTTATAATAATGCATTTATATTTATGAAAATATAGTTACCAATACTGCATTCTCATTTCAATTAAATAGTTGTACTTATTAATATTAGTTCAAAGTTCTACCATTTTCTTTTCTTTTTTTTTCTTTTAAATATTAGTTTAATGTTCTTTGAATAGCTTTATTTTTCTTTTTAACATTTATGTACTTCCTTTATTAGCATTTTTTTTCTTTTCTTTTCTTTTTATTATTAGCTTTATTTTCCTCTTATTTTGTCCTTTTCTTCTTTTTTTTTATGTTAGCATTATTTTCTTTTCCTTTTTTTATAGTACTTTTCTTTTATTTTATTAAACTCAAAAATCACAAAAAATCTTTTAAGTTAGTTTTCACCTTTAAATGGTAGTATAAATTTTTTTTTCTTTTACTTGTTTATTTCATTTCTTTTATTTTTCTTTTGTTTTTCTTAAAAAGATAAAACGTGAATAGTTAACTTTTCATTTATTAGTTTAATAGCATTTTTTTAACCTTCTTATTTTGGCTTAATTTTTCTTTTGTAAACTTTCTCTTTATTTCTTTCAAATTAAATCTTTAAATATTCTCTTATCATATTAATACATAAAACATTTGTTATTAGATTTCATTATTTTTTTAGTAAACTTTTTAATATAGGATTTTTACATACTTTTATTTTGGTTATGCTTTTGATAGTTTAAGAATATGCATCTTTTATATGTTAGTTTAGTGTTATGCTTAGAATAGTTTAATTTATTTTGTTAGCAATTCATGTTTAAGTAATTTTAGCAATTTGTAGTATATTTTTGTTCTTTCATTTAAATCATAATAACTTAGGTTATTTTTGTGATATTGCATATGGGAGTGCTTCATATATCATTTAGTTAGAATTGCATGCCATAGGATTTAAGATTTTACATTTTTATTTGTTTTGATTTAGAGTTTTATATACATATGTTATGTATTTTTTATATTTGATTTTGAATATTCTCTCTTTGTCTTTATTTTATTCATTTACATGCATTTAAGAAATCTTATAAAGAGCCAACGATAATTAGTAGATGTCAACCTTGTGATTGGGCGAACGGGGTGCCTAACACGTTCCCAATTCGTACCTTAGCCCCCGGATCTATTTTCTCTAGTTTAACGTTTTAAAGATCAGTAGCCATTTTTATTTTTCTTAATTTTCTCAAAAACCAAGTGGTGACTCTATTTTCAACAAAAAAGAGTTTTTAAAATTTGACTTTTAAGGTGTTAAAATATTTTTTAAACATCTTTTGAATCCCGTATTTTTGAACCATATCATAAATTCTAAAATTCTGACCCCGTAGTATTATATACAACTAAGTGTTAACAATCAGCTAATTCTAAATTAATCGCTTTGCAATAAACCATTCAGATGGAGAAGTGATCCATACTAACAATTATCCAAAATTATCCCTAAAGGAGATTTATACTGGCGATATTGTAATTAATCTGTCCGCTAGGGAGGAAAGCCTTACTGCCGACATGCAGGGTTTAATTGCATCGCCTACAAATTGGTTATGAAAATCGCAGAATTAATGTATGAATAAATTCTCTCTCACTTAGTTTTTAAAAATATTTTTTAGGGTTATAAAAATTCGTTTAATTAAAATAAATTTATTAATTTTGAAAGCCACACAATCTGAAAGAATCAACATCTATTCGTGTATACGATTCTAAAAATTCAAATTAATCAAATCATCTTTTCGTATTTAAATGCGTAATAAATAAAATTTAATAAATACACAGTTTTTTCTCTAACTTTTCAATTAAGATAGTGATTAAAGGTATTTATTTATTTTATTTTCTGTTCCACATTTTTTGAAAAATAATAATTTATTTCGATTAAATATTTTTTATTTAATTAATTCAAAAATCAAAATTAATTTTCACATTTTTTTAGGATATTTGATTTTAAAAAAATATCTTAAATGTGATATTTTGTAAAAAATAAAATATCTAATTTTTTATAATTAAAATTAATTAATTAAAAAAACTTAATTTTATTTTTGATTAAAAAATATTTTAATTAAAATTGAATTTTTGAATTAATTATATATACATGATATGCATATATTTTGATTTTATGATCCAAGTGAAACGCTGAGGCGTTTCAGTCTCATGAAGAGGATAAGCTGTAATAATACTCTTTTATCTCTAATTCTTGTATTCTGATTGCATCAGTCTTCCCTGATACTATCTGATATATCAATATATATCATATCAGTCTTGTACATATCATAATATACATCAAAACCAGCCCAGGAAGAGAGAAAGTCGCCGGCAACCACCAGCCACCGCCGACACCACCTTGCCACCACCTTTAGGCGGCTCATGCCGGCTCATCCGAACTCCGTTTTCGATGAGTTTTATACCGTTGGAAAGCTCTCGAAATATAAAATTTTTTTGTCCAAAATTTTGCTTGAAACCAGTACAAAAAATGGCCCGAACCTCAAAAAACGTTGTTGCCCGCCACAGCATTGCGCTGCCAACTTTCTGAGGCTTTTTGAACCTCTTCCCAAACTTGATTTTCAACGTATTATATATCAAAAGAAAGCTCTCAAAAATTAATATTTTTTTATGAAAAAATTTGCGAAAAAATAGCACAAAAAACTACCAAAAAAAGTACCTAAAGCTGCTACCGCCGCACCCCAGCGCTGCCGCCTGGAACCGGCAACTTCCCAAGGCTGCTCTGATGTCATCCGAACTATGTTTTCGATGTTCTTTATACTATTGGAAAGCTCTCAAAGAGTAGAATCTTTCTATCAAAAAATTGCTCAATAACAGCCTAAAAAACTGTCAAAAAATAGCCTGGAATCTGTTGCCACCGCCGACCTATTTGCCGCTAGTTTGGGTTGTGATTTTGGCATAGTTTTTTTTTTAATTTTTGACAGTATTTTGTGTTTAAAAAAATACCCAAAATAGTCTTAAAAATAGCCCCAAAAATCATAAACACTGCCGCCGAACTACCGCCGGCAAAGCCGTCGAAATCGGGCTATTTTGGTTATTTTTTCTCGTTATTTTTGACTTGTTTTTATGTTATTTTTTATTCATAAATACTGCAGAAAAATTCACCAAAAAAATCATTTAAAACCATTGAAAACTTACCGCGATCCGTGGCCCTTAAAAACTCGAACCACTGTTGGTGCCGCCTCCGTTCTTGGATATATTTAACTTGTTCTTAAATAATCTAAACAGATATTTTAAAAATAAAAACTAACTATTACATCGATCCTATGTTCCGATAGGTCACATTTGATTTATCACAGTCAACTTTCATGATTAAAAAAATAATCATCATTCATAAACCATTCAATAAACATGAATGATAAATGACAATCATAAAACCAGAATGAGAACGCCTGCAAAACAAAGTTAGCAACTGTTCTAAAACTACCCGGCCCTAATAACAGAAAACAAAAAACAAAACGACTCTGATACCAATTGTTGGAGGTAAAATTGCCAAGATCTTTATTTTTGCAAACGATTATCTGAAAAAAATTAACCAGATAGGCAAACGCTAAAACGAGCTCCAGATAAAACTTTTGATAACAAACGATCAAAATAAAACCCGTGCATCCGAAGTTAATTTAGAATAATACATTTTTACCGGTCGAATCTTCAACTACGATTTGAATTCGAGTTAAAGCTTCTATCAGATCTTCTACTGACAACTTGCAAATAGGTTCCAATCGTACTAAACAAATACGATAGTTAACAGTATCATTTTTTAATTACATAAATTACATATGCATATATGTATTTGTTGTCTCCTTAATATATCCATGTTTAGAATTTACGGCACCAAGGGCCTACATCCTATGGCCTATCATATCGTCACCCAAAAAACTATCCATGTATCGCAGCTTGCTGAGCGGCCCAGGGGGGGGGGGGGGGGGGTGTGGGGGGGGG
>JAULJZ010173426.1:0-23883 GCA_032270985.1 Heliamphora pulchella
TTATTTAGTTTTAGTATTTAATTTTATTTTAATAAAATTATTTTTTCATTTTATGAGAATCTTAATGAGTAATGAATATAATATTATTTCTTTAATATTATGCATGAATGTCGTTTATTCTGTACAATACTTAATCTGGTGTGTAGAGTACGGTTTGTATACAGAAGACCAGATTATAAATTCTTGCAGAATATAAGTATTTGTTCACAGTTTAGATGAAATTGGACAAACCATCGGTACGACTTTAGTACAGAATTTTAGTAGATTTGTCTTAATTACGGGAAACAAATAATAGTATCGTATATTATTCCGACTCTCTGTACTAGTATACTTTGTGTGTATTGAACAGAACCACATTGAGGTAATTAATTTTATACTGACTATATAAATTAATTCACTCCCCAAGGTTATTATGAGTGTTTATGCTCTTAATCTCGAAATAATTATTATTTGCGTATATTTAATATTCATTATTTTAATTCGTTAGAGGGTGCGATCTTTTATGGGTCATAGTCCCGGTGAGTTGGATAGCTGTATTAATTATATGGTGAATATTAATTATTAACGAAATTTACATCCCGATTGTTCGAGATTGACGATACTCCCTTAAGAAAACTTATAAGTTTTGATCGGGCCAAACTTTGCAGATGAATTTAATTATCCGGCAGTTAAATAAGTTCAGCGGAATGGCTTAAGAAATTTTAAAGATACCTATTAAATTAAATTAGCAGTAATTAAATTTAATTGGCTAGTATCAAGAATCTTAATATAGAGAGATGAGTTAAGTATTTAATAACAAGAGTTTAATGCAAATTGGTCTTGAGATTATAGCTAAGAGTGCAGTTATAGTTCTTTAGTAGTATGAACAGCAATTTAGTATTTTATAAAAATTACAAAAATCGCTGCAAGTTTTTCATAATTACAGAAACTATTGAGAGATTTGCATATTTACAGAAATCGCTGGAAGGGTATCTAGGTCACACTAGAAGTCTATGTCATAATTACTCCACATGTCCTTGTTGTAGCCTATAAATATACGAGTAGGTTGAACAAAATTTATAAATTGTCTTCAAAGACTAAGATTGTTTAGGTTATGCCAGTACAAGTTCTCAAATGATCGTAACCCACACTACGTTCGGGAATCGCATTGAAAATACAACAAAAAGTCTGTTCGGAGCTTCAACTCGGAGAATCAAAGTTCGTAGTTGAAGAAACGACCGAAATGTATTCATCTAAATTAACTATGGTGGCACGAATTTTATTTTGATCGTTCGACATTAAATTTTTTTTATTTGAAGCTTATTTCGGCGATTGCCCGTCCAGTTTGTATTTTTTAAAAAATCGTATACAAATCAATAATCTCGGCAATTTGCTTCTAACAATTGGTATCAGAGTCGTTTTGTTTTTGTTTACAGTTAATCGATGGGTTGGGTAGATTGAGAACTGTGCTAACTTTATTTTGCAAGCGTTCTAATTCTGATTTTATGATCATTATTTTATTCATGTTTGATTGAATGGTTGAATAATGATTATATTTTTTTAATCACGAAGATTGATTGTAATAATTTAATTTTTTTAGATCGATTGCGAGCCTTAACGGGATATAGGTTTTGATGTAAAAATATTATGTTCTTTATGCTTTTTCTCTAATTTATTAAAAAGAAAATAATAACAGGTTTGAAGGTTCGAAGAACGTGAAGAACGACGACAGAACAGGTGGCAGTTTGGATTGTTTTGTAGCAGTTTTTGGGATTGTTTTTTCCATCAATTTTTCAGTAAAAAACAGCATAAAAAATTGCGCAAAAAACAGCCGCAACAGGTGACAATCTTCGACGGCAATAAGCTGCAGTTTTCGGCAGCAAACGGCGGCGGTTTCGAGGCTATTTCGGCAGCTTTTTTAGAGTGGTTTTCAGGGGTTTTTAGAACATTTTTTTGTAGCTTTTGAGGCATAAAAACAAACCATAAAATAGCAAAAAAAACATCCGCAACAGGTGGCGATTTTTGGCGGTCAACAGGCGACGATTTTGGGGCTATTTTTTGATCTTTTTTTGGGACTATTTTCGAGGTGTTTTTTTCTGCAATATGCAACGGTTTATCAGTACTAAAAATAGCAGGAAACATGAGTCTAAAAAACCAAAGAATAAGGCTCAAACAAACAGAGGCAACAGGCGACAAGGGGCGGTGGCAAAAGATGCTAGAAGCGGCGGCAAGGTGTGGCGCCGGCAGCGCCGGGTGTGGCCGGCAGTTGGCTAGTTGCTCGGGCTGGTTTGGCTGGCGATTTCTGATGATCTCGAGGTTTAGGAGTGTAATATTTGTATAACACTACAAATCGATGAATCTTGAAATGAAAAATAATTTAAAGAAAAATAATTTAATTAATTCAAAAAATAATTTAATTAATTCAAAAATTAATTAATTAAATTTAAATTATTTAAACGAAAAATAATTTAATTAATTCAAAAAATTCTTTTTTAATTAATATTTTGTAAAAAAAAAATTTAATTTAAAATTTTTAATTAAATAAAAAAACTTTAGATATTTTATTTTATTTTTTTTACAAAACAACATGTTTGAGATAATTTTTTAATAAAACGAATATTTTAAAAAAAATGTGAAAATTAATTCTGAATTTTAGAATAATTAAATAGAAAAATATTTGATTTTAATAAATTATTAATTTTCAAAAAAAGTGTAACGTAAAAATAAAATACTTGAATGCCTTTATTCAATACCTTAGCGGTAAAGTAAAGAAAAAACTGTGTATTCATCGGTAATGTTATTTGTTACGCATTAAAACACAAAAAGATTGTTTGACAAATCAGAATCTTTTAGATTGTATACCCGAAAAGATATTTTGAAATCTTTCGCTTCGTGTAGTTTTCAAAATTAATAAATTTATTTTAATTAATTGATTTTTTTAACCCTAAAATATATTTTAAAAATCTATGTGGTAGAGAAAATTTATATACAGATAAATCATGCGGTCTTCATTACCAGTTCGTATGTGATGTAATTAATTCTGCGTGTTAGCAGTAAAGCCTTCCTTCCCATCAAACAAAATTAATTACGGTATCGCCGGTTCGAACCTCATTCAGAGATAATTCTAGATAATTGTTAATGTGGATTATTTCTTCACACAAACGGTTCATTGCGAAGCAATTGATTTAAGATTAGGTGGTGGTTATCGTTTAACTATAAATAATAGTATCCTTTTCATCTGAGTCACTGTTATTATTTACTGGACCAAAACTATGTCAGTTATTTAATTTTATTTGACATGAATTGTTACATAGATAGTAAAATTAATAGGAATTGGCCTGTCTGGACAAACATTGGATAGTAGATGTCCTTCCATCGAGGCATACTATTCACAGGGTACCAGGCTGTTGACGATTTTTTTTAAATAGTAGAGGGAACGAATTTTAAAATAAATTTAAAGTTTTTCTCGTCATAATTAACAGTTATTTTAATTATGTGATTTTCGGGATTAAAATAACTTTCAATCCACTAGTAACCATTCTAAAAAAAACTAATGGGACCAAACTATGTAGACTGAAAAAAAACTTGGATATTGTGTTAACTGTTGAGGACTACAAGTTTGTATTATTTGAGATTTGTCCTCCAGTACCTGATGAGGGGGTGACCGGACAGGAAATTCCAACTTATCAGAAGTGGTAGAAAGCTGATCAGATGACTTGCTATTACATTTTGGCTTCTATGTAAAATGTATTGCAGTATGAGTATCAGTTTATACCCAGTGCCTATGACATGATTATGAACCTCAAAGAAATATTTGAGGATCAAAATCGTGCAGCTAGGCAGGTAGTTATGAAATCTCTGATGAATACAAGCATGACTGAAGGCACCTTGTTAGGGATCATGTTCTGAAGATGATCAGTGTTCTGAATAAACTGGAGATCCTAGGAGCTGAGATTATCGAGGAAATCTAGGTCGATATCATACTCCAGTCACTGCCTGATAGTTTTAAGCAATTCTGCCTGAATTATTTCATGAATAAGCTCAGCTTTTCATTGGCAGAACTTCTTAAAGAACTTTAAATAGCCGATAGTGTTCTTAGAAAGCCAGGTATTGTGTGCACGGGGCTGAAAAAGGTTCTTCCTCTAAGCCGAAAGAAAAGAAGAAGAAAAAAGTTCAGAATCAAGGAGGCATAGGTCCAAAAGTTGGTAAGGGGTCAAAAGCTGGTGTGAAGAAGCTGAGAGGTAAGTGCTATCACTGTAACTAGTTTGGGCATTGAAAAAAATAGTGTTCAGTTTTCCTCAATAAGCAGAACAAGCAAGGTAATTTTTATTCACTAGTGGCTGAAATATGTTTACTGGTGTTTTCTATCGGTACCTGGTGTATAGATACGGGAGCCATTAATCATATCTGTAATTTTTTACAAGGGTTCTAGGAAACTAGGTAGCTCAGTGATTGAGAAATTTACCTATATATGGGTAATAATACAAGGGTGGCAGCGGTTATAGTAGGCGATGTTACTCTTAGTTTTAGTGGAGATATGATTTTAATTTTAAAAGATTGTCTTTATGTACCTTCTATTAGAAAAAATTTAATTTCAGTTTCTAATTTAATAAAGAATAAATATTCTGTTTATTTTAATGACTTTATGGTTATTAAGAAAAATAAACGTTTTTATTTGTTCTGGCATATTAATGGATGATCTGTATATTATATCTCATATCTCTCTTACATTGCAACGAACTGAATTGAATAACACATTTAATTTACCAATAAGTAAAATGTTTCCTTTTTAATGATCTAAACGTTTCTTCAGTACTTACGCTTGGATCATATTAATCTAAAAATGATAAATAGACTGGTAAAAGATAAACTTTTGAGCTCATTGGAAATGAATGCACTTCCAGTCTGTGAATCCTGCTTAGAGGGTAAAATGTCCAAGAGGTCCTTTTCGACCAAAGGCTATATACCAAAAGAACTGTTAGAACTAGTTTACTTTGATGTGTGTGGTCCTATGATTATAAGGGTTAAAGGTGGTTTTGAGTATTTCGTCAGTTTCATTGACGATTACTCAAGGTATGGATACATTTACCTGATGCACTGTAAGTCTGAATACTTTGAGAAATTTAAAAAATTTAAAGTGGAGGTGGAGAAGCATCTGGGTAAAAGTATCAAATTACTACGATCCGACCGTGGTGGGGAGTACCTCTTTAGAGAGTTTAGGGACTATTTGTCGTCATATGGGATTATATCTTATTTGACTGCACCGAGCACTCCGCAGTAGAATGGCGTAGCAGAAAGAAAGAATAAGACTCTTATGGAGATGGTAAGGTCAATGGTGAGTTATTCGGAATTACTCGATCTAAACTTAGAACTTTCTAAGTCAGTAACTTCTACTCCCACTGAATTGTGGTCTGGGCGTAAGCTTAGTATAAGATATATTCGGATTTGAGAGTGTCCTGCACATGTGTTGAAAAGGAATGTGGATAAGTTGAAATCGAGGGCAGAAGTCTGTTTCTTTGTTGGGTATCTCAAGAAAATAAATGGTGGTTTATTTTATAATCTTAAGGATTAGAAGGTTTTGTCAGCACTAATACTCGATTCTTGGAAGAGAATTATACTATGGATCACAGGCCCATAAGTAAAATTATTCTAAAAAAAAATGAGAGAAAATATCAGTAGAACGAAAGAGGTATCACAAGTCACTAATATCCCATTACTTCGTCGTAGTGGGAGAATTATTGGGACAAGTGCAGATCCTGATCAGGGTGCTACCATTAACATGCCTGACGAGCATGTGAGTAATGGTGCACAAGGTTCAGATTTTGCACAGCGCATTACTGCTAATACACAGACACGGGTAGTGCCTCGTCGTACTGAGAGGGTTGTTCATCAACCCGATCGGTATATGTTTTGGAGAGAGTCTTTTGATAAGATCGCAGCAGAACTAAATACCGAATCATATAACTACAATGAAGCACTTTAGGACAAAGATACAGATCTTTAAAAAAAACTATGAATTCAGAGATAGAATCTATGTATTCTAATAAGGTTTGGGAATGTGAGGCCCTGACCCATTTTCTTTTTTGGTGTTTTCAGACGCCTGTTTCGTATTTTTGTTAGAGCATGTTTTTATTGCTTTTGATGCATGATCGGAGTTAGATATGCATGTGGGGTAGGTTCCCGGGGCCGTGGGCCATTGTGGCGCAAATTTTGAAAAAAAAAAAAAAAAGATATTTTGGAGACCAATAAATATCTGGAGTTAGATATTTTCAAAAAGATATTTTTTAAAACTTCTCCAGTAAGTTTCTCGTTTTCTCTCTGCCTTCTCTCTAAGTTTTCGAGGGCCCAGGACTCAATTTTCAACGATCCAACAGCGGATCCTTGCTTTTAGCACGGTGGACTACGCAACCATCCGGTTAGATTTTGATTCTAGCGAAGCTCGATTTTACACGTGGATTGAGACGTCGAGTTTTTAACTCACTGAGGTAGGATTCTAGACCCTACTGTTGTATAAGGGTGCTACGTGTAAACGTGTGTGTTTTTAACGGTTAGATCTCAGTAGATCTGATTTTGTATCAAAGTTGATTTTTAGGTTAAAAACTGGGTTTTTTTTGTCATTTTCGTGGATGAAATCGGGTATCGAGAGTTTCTTTTGAGGTCTCGATGTTAGGCCTAGGCATGTGGATGTTTGTGGGTGTTAGATCGATGTTTGGAGGCTTTGATTTGGGGTTTGGATATTAAAACCTGTAGCTCGAAATCAAGTTTTGCCGAGGTTCGATCGACTGAAGGTACTGAAGCTTGGATCTTGGGTTCGGTCGACTGGACCGTGGGGTTCGGTCGACTAAACCGTGTGTTTTGGCATTTTGTGAGATTCCAGTAGGGTGTTCGGCCGACTGAAGGTTGGGGTTCGGTCGACTGAAGTCCTGGGCTGTGTGTTGATGGTTCGGTGGTTGGATTTTGATTTTCAATTGGTGTTCTTTGGTATTCAATTGATTAATTTATAGGAATTAGTTGATTCAAATACCTTTGGGTCCCTTTTGGAGTTTGGTTGGTGGTGTTATGGTTTCGGTGATCGTGTGATACCTCGGGTGTTTGTGTGATGCCGTCCTCGGGTGTGATGTGTGTGGTTGGTTGTCGGTTTTGTGGCATAGTTGTGTTAGTGCTGGTTTTGTGCGCGACGTGAGGGTTCATGGTTGGATATGGAGTTTGTTTGAGCCCTTGCTCTTTTGAGGAGAAAGGTGGTGTTGTAACCTCATGATTCGAGGGGTTGATGTTGGCCTTTGAGTTAGGCGTGGTTTAATGGTTGTTGGTTGTCCCTGTGAGTGGATGTCGATTTGACGGGTGGCGTCGTGATGTTGTTATACATGGTTATGTGCATTTATAATTGTTTCTTTATGTACGAAATATGTAAATGGATTACATGGTTGTGATATCAATCGTTAGGTGTAACGTGATTTATGCTTTAAAACCTAGAGTTTTATAGACCTGTGACGTGGTTTGTGGAACGTCGTGTTGATACATGATGTTATGCAGTAAATCCTGGTGTGTGTTGCACGGGTTATGTGCGTTGTGGCATGCGTTGAATTGGATTGGGTAGCGAACCGTCGGTGAAAGTCTGAGAAGACGCTTGGATTGGGTAGCGACCCGTCGGTGAAAGTCCGAGAAGAGGCTTTGATTGGGTAGCGACCCGTCGATGGAAGTCCGAGAAGATTCATGTATTGCATGTACTGCATATTGGGACAGATAAACCAATTTTCTTAAAAACTGTATTATCGGCCTACGGGAGTCAAAATACTGTATTAACGGCCAGCGGGAGTCGTAATACTGGAATCGTTTTGAAGGCTCTGATGAGTCAAAAAATAGTTTTTATCCTCGCTTTCCCATTACTTGTGAAAATTGTTTTAATGACTCTTGTGATCGTGATCTAAAATCGTTTTTAAACTATTTTCGAGACTTGAAAGAGAGTCTAAACTTACACTTCGTTTTCCTAGCATGTTTAGTTTATACTGCATGTGTTTTTTATAATCTACTAAGTTTTGGTTCACGGTGTGAAATAAAATATTTTCAGGTACCGGTCACGCAGGTTGATCCGGAGGCTGCTGGGGAGGCGGAAGAGTTATAGTTTTTCTTTTTATTCTTTCTGTTACATGTATGTTGTAACATGTTTTCTGGCATTGAGACCGTATAATGTAAGTCGTTTGGCGTGTATATACAATGCATGTATGATTTATCTTTGAGAGTGTATTCTCGGGTTGGGTTTTATCTGGTTATTGTAGGTGTTTCACGGGTCCCAGAGTTTGGGGCATGACAACTTGGTATCAAAGCTCTGGGTTCGAATACCTAAGAGCCGTGGGAAGGGGTTGCATCACCGTGTGAGGTTGATTGCGTGTGCTTAGTTGCGTGTGTTTAGATGCTTTGATAACATGTCTATGTGTCAGCATGTTAGATATGTGAACGATGTGTATATGTGAGCATGGGGGTTGAACTGTGGGATTGATTAGTCCTGCCTTCGAGCGTTTGGAGTAACAAACTTGGGAGCCAAGTTAGAAACGCATTTAGTTGACGTGATTTCTAGCAGAGAATCTGAGTAGGTTATCCAGATTGACGCTCCATTCTTGTCGGTTCTCCCCGGTATGTGGGGTTATTTAGCATGAACCTATGTGCTTATGTGTTAGCATGCTTATGTGGTTTATGCTATATGTTGCATCTCACGTTCTATCTTTTTCATATAGACGCGATGTCGGCGAGGAGAGGGCGAGGCCGTGGCCGTGCCGGCCAAGGGAATATTCTTATCCCTGATGCTGGGGATGCTAATGCTCCCCAGGGACCGATGGACTCGACGGAGTTGTTGCGTGTGCTGGTTAGTTCTATCCAGCAGCTGGTTGATAGGGGCGAGCCTGTTAGGGAGAGGGAGGTAGTGCCTGAGGCGAGGGAGGCGAGGGTTACAGTTGCGATGCGGGAGTTCCGGCGTATGAATCCGCCTACCTTTGCAGGAGATCCTGATCCTCTTATGGCGACAAAGTGGTTGAAGTTGATGACTCGGATCCTTGACACATTACAGATTGTGGAGGATGAGTTGCGGGTTTCCTTTGCCACTTTTCAGCTGAGGGGTGCTGCTCATCAGTGGTGGAGATATGCCAGGACTACAGTGGGGGCCACATGGGCAACTTTTACATGAGCCTTTCTGGAGAGATATTTCTCGGCTTCGAGGAGGGACTTGTGCAGGGAGGAGTTCTATTCATTTACCCAGGGGGCCATGGACATCATGCAGTACGAGGCCAGGTTTACGATCTTGTCTCGTTTTGCACCAGGGGTGGAGTGCACAGATGAGTTGCTTTCGATGAGGTTTGAGCAGGGTTTGAGGCCTGCGATCAAGGAGTGAGTGGCTGTGATGGGATTTCGTGTGTTTAGAGAGCTGGTGGAGGCAGCAGCTAGGGTTGAGAATGCTTTGGCTGAGACTCGAGCTTCGAGGGAGGCTAGGACATAGCAGAGTGAAGCGGAGGTACAGACAGGTGGCCGTTCCAACAAGAGGCAGAAGTCCTCTGGCTCTAGCTTTTATCCGTCTGGATCACAGCAGTTCTCTGCACCAGCACCATCAGTGGCTTCTTTTGGGTGGCCAGAGCAGAGGGAGGTTAGATGTTTTCGATGTGGACAGCCTGGACATCGTAAGGTGGATTTCCTGCAGCAGAGGCAGTCCCAGGGAACCACAGACTTGTTATGGTTGTAGCCAACTTGGACACATCCGTCGGGATTGTCCCCAGAGAGAGAGAGTGCACCGAGTACAGTGGGCACACTAGAGGGTTCGTTTGTGCAGGGTCAACAGCAACCGTCCGCAGTACAGACTTCCCAAATGACAGGTGGGAGTACATCAGTTCAGTCAGTGCGAAAGCCGACAGCGCCGAGTTATGGTGGACAGGATAGAATGGGATTGCCCCGAGTGTATTATCTTACAGCTCACGATTTTTCAAGGGCACCGATCATGCCGGAGGATGTTGATATGCCTTCAGCGTGCAGAGATACTTTCTGAATCGGCAGGTTCTGGGTCAGATTCATCATTGCATCTATCTGGGGTTGGTTATCGATCCCGTGGATGGTGTGCTGTGTTGAGGCAGTGGTTGGTGAGGTTGTAAGGTTGGGGGAGTGTAGATTCCGTGTCTTTGAGATAGTTGGCCATTATTAGGATGCCTGACCTTGTTTGACTATATCCAAGGAGTGGTTTGGCTGACCATCTCGTGTACCTGTGTTGATTGTGATCACCGGGTTGTTTCTGTTGACCTTGAGTTGAATTTCGAGGGCAAAATTCCTTTAAGGGGGTAGAGTTGTGAGATCTTGACTCGTTTTTTTTTTGACGTTTTTGGACGCGTGTTTCGTATTTTCATTTAAGTATGTTTTTACTGCTTTTGATGCAGATCGGGTTTAGATATGCATGCGGGGTAGGTTTCCGGGGCCATAGACCGTTGTGGCGCGAATTTTAAAAATTCAAAAAAAAAGATATTTTGGAGACTTATAAATATCTGGAGTTAGATATTTTTAAAAAGATATTTTTCAAAATGCTTGGATTGGGTAGCGACCCGTTGGTGAAAATCCGATAAGACGCCTTGATTGGGTAGCGACCCGTCGGTGGAAGTCCGAGAAGATTCATGGATTGCATGTATTGCATATTGGGACGGTTAGACCAATTTTCTTAAAAACTGTATTATCGACCTACGGGAGTCGAAATACTGCATTAACGGCCTGCGGGAGTCGTAATAATGGAATCGTTTTTAAGGCTCTGATGAGTCAAAAAATAATTTTTATCCTCGCTTTCCCATTGCTTGTGAAAATTATTTTAATGGCTGTTGTGAGTCGTGATCTAAACTCGTTTTCAAACTATTTTCGAGGCTTGCAAGAGAGTCTAAACCTGCATTTCGTTTTTCTAGCATGTTTAGTTTATACTGCATGTGTTGTTTAGAATCTGCTGAGCTTTGGCTCACGATGTGGGGTAAAATGTTTTCAGGTACCGGTCACGTAGGTTGATCCGGAGGCTGCTTGGGAAGCAGAAGAGTTATAGTCTTTCTTTTTGTTGTTTCTATTACATGTATGTTGTAACATATTTTTCAGCGTTGGGGCCGTATAATGTAAGCCGTTTGGCGTGTATATACAATACATGTATGGTTTATCTTTGAGTGTGTATTCTCGGGTTAGGTTTTATCTGGTTGTTGTAGGTGTTTCACGGGGCCCAGAGTTTAGGGCGTGATAGGGAACTTGTAGAACCACTTGCAGGGATAAAAACTATCGGATGTAAGTGGATCTACAAGAAGAAGAGATGAGCAAACGGGAAGGTTGAAACTTTTAAAGGTAGGCTTGTTGGAAAAAGGTTCAATCAGAAAAATGGGATTGATTATGACGAAATATTTTCGCCGGTAGCCATGCTTAAGTCTATCCGGATTCTCTTATCCATGGCGGCTCATTTCAATTATAAAATTTGGTAAGTAGATGTTAAGAAAGCTTTCCTTAACCGAAGTTTTCACGAGTGTATCTATATGGTACAATTAAACGGTTTCATAGCAAAGGGCCAAGAGTACTTGTTGTGCAAGCTTAAGAGATCTATTTATGGACTTAAGCAGGAATTGAGGTCTTAGAATACTCGATTTTATCAAGTCATAAGATCTTATGATTTTGATCAAAATCCAAATGAGTCCTGTGTGTACAAGAAGCGTGACGAAAGCGTGGTAGTCTTTCTAGTACTTTATATAGATGATATCTTGCTCATCAAAAATGATGTGGGGGTATTATATTCAGTAAAAGTATTATTATCTGGGCAGTTCGATATGAAGTACTTGAGAGAAACTAGTCACATCCTTGGGATCAAGCTTTTGCGAGATCGAAAATAAAGAATGTTAGGCTTATCACAAGCAAAGTATATTGATAACATCCTTGCTCATTTTAGCATGTACGATTCCAAGAAAGAGTTTCTCCCTTTCAGGCATGGAATCACTCTATCCAAGGATCAGTGTTTTAAGACACTTGATGAGGTAGAGAAGTTGAAGACGAATCCTTATGCTTCGGCAATAGAAAGTCTAATGTATACTATGTTTTATACTAAACCCGATATCTGCTTTGTCGTTGGCATGGTTAACAGATATTAGTCTAACCAAGGACAAGAGCATTTGACTGCGATAAAGAATATAATCAAGTATCTGAAAGGAATAAAAATTATATGTTGGTTTACCAGGCAGTCAGTCTAGTACCTTTAGGGTACACAGACTTGGATTTCCAGTCAGACAAAGATTCTCGTAAATCTATCTCAGGATATGTGTTTACCTTGGGAGGTGGAGCTATAAGTTGGAAGAGTATCAAGCAGTCCTACATTGCTGATTCTACCATAGAGGCCGAGTACATGGTAGCTTTTGAAGCAGTTAAGGAAGCCGTTTGGCTCTTAAACTTTCTGTTGGATCTAGATGTGGTGCATTCAGTTCATTCGGCTATTACACTTTATTGTGATAATAGCGGAGCAGCTGCAAACTCGAAGAAGTCAAGAGTCTACAAGAAAAAAAAGTACATTGAGCGTAAGTATCACCTGATGCGAGAAATTGTACAGAAGGGTGATGTTGCTATGACCAAGATTGTATAAGGAGACAACCTTATAAATCATTTTACAAAGAGTCTACCGATTAAGACTTTCGATAGTCATGTAGGGAGCATGAGAGTCAGATGTATGGCAGTATAATTTTGAGTATAAGTGGGTGATTGTTAACATTGTATACTAAAAATCATATATTTTATTTAGTTTTAGTATTTAATTTTATTTTAATAAAATTATTTTTTTATTTTATGAGAATCTTAATAAGTAATGAATGCAATATCATTTCTTTAATGTTATGTATGAATGTCTTTTATTCTGTACAGTATTTAATCTGGTGTGTAGAGTACGACTTATACACAGAAAATCAGATTATATGTTCTTGCAGAATATAAGTATTTGTTCACAGTTTAGATAGAATTGGACAAATTATCGGTATGACTGTAGCACAGAGTTTTAGTAGGTCTGTCTTAGTTATAGGAAATATATAATAGCGTCATCTATTATTTCGACTCTCAGTACTAGTACACTTTGTGTGTATTGAACATGACCACATTGGGATAATTAATTTTAAACTGACTATATAAATTAATTCACATTCCAAGGGTATTATGAGTGCTTATACTATTAATTTTGAAATAATTATTATTTGTGTATATTTAATATTCGTTGTTTTGATTCATTAGAAAGTGTTATCTTTTATAGGTTTATAGTCTCAGTGAGTTGAATAACAGTATTAATTATATGATGAATATTAATTATTGATAGAATTCACTTCCTGATTGTTCGAGATTGACGATACTCCCTTAAGAAGTTTATAAGTTTTGACTGAGTCAAACCATGCAGGTGAATTTAATTATCTGGCTGTCAAATAAATTAAGCGAAAGGACTTAAGGAATTTTGAAGATGCGAATTAAATTAAATTGTCAGTAATTAAATTTAATTTGCAGGTATCAAAAATTTTAACGTGAATAGATGGATTAAGTATTTAATAATAAGAGCTTAATGCAAATTGGTCATGAGAATATGACTAAGAGTGCAGCTACAGTTCTTTAGTGGTATGAACTGTAATTTAGTGTTTTATGAAAATTGTAGAAATCGCTGCAACGTTTTCATAATTTCAGAAACTACTGAAAGATTTGCATATTTTTAGAAATCGTTAGAAGGGTGTCTGGGTCACATTTGAAATCTATGTCATAATTACTCTACAAGTTCCTCTTGTAGCCTATAAATATGCGGTTGGATTGAACCAAGTTCATAAGTTGTCTTCCAAGATTAAGGTTGTTCAGGTTCTGCCAATACGAGTTCTCGAAGGATCGTAGCCCACACTACGTTCGGAAATCGCATGAAAGATATAGTAAAAGATCTGTTCGGAGCTTTAACTTGGAGAATCAAAGTTCGTAGTTGAAGAAAAAATTAAAAGGTATTCATCTAAATTAACTGTGGTGGCATGAATTTTATTTTGATTGTTCGATATCAAATTTTTTTTATCTAGAGCTTGTTTCAGCGATTACCTGTCTAGTTTTTGTTTTTCAAAAAATCGTATACAAATCAATGTTCTTGACAGTTTACCTCCAACACCAGGACCTTCTGGTATTTTTATCTGTCCCCCAAGCCGGAATCTTTAATATAAATCAAACTTTACTATATTCATTACATACAAAAAAAATTTAGGTGTATAAAAAATCTATAATTGGTGTATCAGAAGCGTGATTTCATTTAAGGGATATTCGTGGCATAAAATTTATCATCATGCAAAGTCATAAACATGTACGTAATAAAAATAGAAAAATCTATATATCCATGAACTTGTCGATTTAGTCGAGAATTTGATCAATTTAAACTTTATCCAAGATTTTCTAATCTAGATAACAACCCACAAAAATAATAATTTAGTAAAATTCTCGTAATTTGTTAAATTATTCTATTTCAACTTTCTAAATTTTAATAATATTGAAAATTAATATTTTATCCTAAGTCTCTAACTTTTACTTTTAAAATTTTATTTTTATTAAAAATCTTATCAAAAGCTAACTAAAACTCATAATAAAGCCCATGCATGCAAACATTTAAATTTTAGAAGAAAAAAAAAACTACATAATTTAGTCAATTTACAATTTTTTAAAAAATCTTATAGTTTAAATTTCTAAGCTTTGTTTTGTTGTATCAAAACTTTATTATCATTTTCAAAATATTTTAGATGAGGTTTCAAAATCCTAACTTTTATATTAAAGGAAAATTAAAGATCAAAAACATAAAAATACTACCTTAATAAAGTTTTTTTATATTTTTGATAAGTTATTTATTTTACAAAATCTTAGAGTTCTAAATTTTATTTTTATCTATTGTATAAAAAAAAATTTATTAAAATTTTTTTTAAATTTTTTTTAATCAATCACAGTGGCTATAATAACACATGCAAAACGAGGGAAGGAAACAAAGGTTGCATGCGTGCAAGGAACGGCGCAGCAAGGTGTTTGCTTTCGATTTTTTCAAACTTCGCTTCGTTTGGACAATTCGAATATCGAATTTGATGGTCATTGGTAGCTATGCAAAGGTGGCGCAAAGGTGGCCAGCGCAGCTAGTCCTAGCTAAACTTACAACGGCAGATTTAGAGGTTAGTGGTGGTGCCGGCAGGTGGGTGAAAGTGGCTCGGTGAAATCGTTTTTCGAAACTTTCAAAACAGAGTTTTTGAGTTGGTGGTTTCTGAGGTGGTTCAGGGTGGCCGTGGCGATTCAAGTGAGCTATGTGGTGGTGTTAGGTGGTTGAGGGGTGGTGAGTGGTGGCGGTTAGCGGCAGTTTAGGTGGTGGTGCATGGGGGTTGGTATGGTGGTATTGGGTGGTGGTGTGTGTTCATGGCTTGGGTGTGTGCGCGCGTAGAGGCAGTGGTATTGGTTGTGTACAGGAGGTTCAACGAGGTCGTAAATTGAAATTTTTTGGTGGGCTGGAACAGCGAGGTCCAACGAGGAAGAATACCGCCAGCCTTCAGGTGCTCCATTCGTCGGAATCCTACAAAACAGACCTTCGGTCGGTGGCTGGAGGAAGAGGTTTCGACGCCCGAGTAAGTCCATGAATGGAAAGAGCAAACATATGCGCCAAAAAATCAGCCCCCCTCCTCTACCAAGATAGGGGTATATGTAGAGAGAGAGAGAGAGAGAGAGAGAGAGAGAGAGAGAGAGAGAGAGAGATGTAGGTATGCCCCATCCCTGCAAGGATGGGACGGGATGAGATATTGATGTGACCCGCAAGGGATTCTTTGTCTGGGAGGGGGATTTACTCCCCCATAATAGCCCTCAGCTTCTACATGTTGCGTTAGGAGGATGTGGAAGCTGCACGTGTCTCGATCCTTTGTCGTGAAGATTATGCGCTTGTGTTGCTTTGAGTGCTTGACCGAGTCAAGGCTTTGTGCTAATAACTGAGAACTGGGCTTAGTACCTAGGCTAGGCTAGGGTTTGTTGCTGATGGGCTATTCTAACCCTAGGAGCTCTTCTAGTCCCTAAGATTATTCTAATCTCCTGCCTAGGCAAGCTAGGGTTTTCGTTGAGAATTGGCCTCCGTGGGTGGTTGTTAGAAACCATAAGAGCTGGACAGCCCTTGAGATGATGTTCTATCCTCGACCGAACTGGCCTCCGTGGGGGTTTGTTAGAAACCCTAAGAGTTGGACAGCCCTTGAGAGGATGTTCTATCCTCAGGCCGGGCAGGCCTCCGTGGGGGGTTGTTAGAAACCCTGAGAGCTGGACAACCCTTGAGAGGATGTTCTATCCTCGACCGAACTAGCCTCCATGGGGGGTTATTAGAAACCCTGAGAGCTAGACAACCCTTGAGAGGATGTTCTATCCTTGACCGAACTGGCCTCCGTGGGGGGTTGTTAGAAACCCTGAGAGTTAGACAACTCTTGAGAGGATGTTCTATCCACAGGTCGGGCTGGCCTCCTTCCGCGAGGGTTTGTTAGAAACCCTGAGAGCTAGATAGCTCTTGAGAGGATGTTCTATCCTCAGGCTGGGCTGGCCTCCTTCCACGATGGGTTGTTAGAAACCCTGAGAGCTAGACAGCTCTTGAGAGGATGTTCTATCCTCAGGCCGGGATGGCCTCCTTCCGCTTGCACCGAGATGGAGAGTCGAAGAAAGCGGTGACAGATGCAGAGGGATATGTTACTTAGTTTTTGACCTGTAGGGAGGCTGGGGCCAATTGTTGTTTTTGGTAGAGCTCATAGAAGATGGTTTCTAGAGAGAAACCCAAACGGGATCTGTGGCCGAGCTATTCCGCGCTATCACACAACACCACCGTTGCCGAACGAGCTTGTTGAGCATATCCAAATATACGAACCAAACCACAGTGTATTAAGAATATGGCGGTTGGACAGATCGAGGTTGTTCAACCAAAACTCTGATCGTCCTAGATGAAAGTGGGTAGAAAATACATCTTGCCCTCGCTTTAATCGCCGAGCTGCATCAGTTTCCAAACTTGGCAACTAAATGGAGTGAGCTGCCGAGGTGTGGACCACTTCGATGCCAAGTAAGCCCCACCGAATTATCTTGGTGCCTCTGAAAAATGATTTTGGTACACACCAATTGAGTTACGTATATGTTTTTGAGAAAGACATATCATAGAGTTGAAAGTGAAAAAAACAAATAGCTAAATGCCCAAAGTGAGGTAGAGGAATAAAACCAGATTCGCGTGTAATTCGCATGGGCCGAGGTGTCGAGATATGAGACCATGTGATGGGCTTTCGCTTTTGAGTGTCGGGATGAGCCGAGCACAGATGTGTTGAATAGATCAACCAAACTGAAGAATCGAGCTGCTAAGGTGCCGAGATGGTATGATCGAACTTCAGAACAATACTCTACCGAGCTAGATGTACCGCTAGAGAGAGAAGACAACCATAAATAGGAGTTTCCAACATGTTTCCAAGAGGTTGAGTTAGGGAGACGAGCTGATCATTGAGTTGCCGAGCTCTTGAGCTCTTGAACTCTTGAGCTAGATACCGAGCTTGATAGAAGGGACTGAGATGTCCAAGCCGAGCTCCCACTTCGCTGCTCCTCTCACACAAAATTAAAAGTTTGGAGATCCAATATCCCACAATAAAAACCACTGCGTGAAATGTCAACACGGGACCAACAACGAGTAGCCGGGACAAAATACCAGAACAGATTGGTGAAAACAGTGGGCACATCTCTAGTGAGAGAAGGGAAACAGTGGGCAAGCTATATCTACATGCTTAGCCCGTTGGGTGTAATTTGCATGTGCCGAGCGCAAGAAGACCCGAGTGAACTCCGTCATTACTGGGAGACGTGCCACCGAGCCTAACCGCCGAGCTGAATACCGAGATGTAAGTTGTAGAGACGAGGTGTCGTGTTACCTCGTGAGGTAACGATGACCACCGTGTATCGCGATAGTGAGCCGTTCTGCCGTTCATGAAGGCCGAACACAAAGGTACCGAGGTACTGGAGTCGAGCTCCTCCTTGAATTGCCGAAGTGTGTTATGGAATGCCAAGCGGGGTCGACTAGCTGCTGACCCAACTAGCTGACGTCGAGCTATGGCCGCTCAAACTTAGGACGCCGTGCTGGGGGGTTCGGCGAGTTATCGCGTACTTGAAGCCTTAAAACATGCGATAGAGAGAGAAGGTGAGGAGGGCTGACCTTCCCAGATGGGAAAGACGAGCCACCGAACTCCAAATCCGCACATGGCTCACAGCCGAGCTCCGTGCAGTGGCCGAACGACAAGTGCCGAACTCGTGAGCAAGACCAAATTGCCGAACTCGAAATGGGATCATTTTCTTAGCTTGTTCTTCTACCAGGAACTCTAAATGTCCATGGGGTCCACCATCACTCTACTGCACAGTGCCCATAGCAATATATTGCTAAAGAATATATCTTTTCATGACCAATTAAGAACATCATGGGCCCCAGCTGAGTACAACCCAATTCCCACTCAAAGTGGGCACATGCAAGTAGCAGACTGGCAACACACTGCCCCAAAATGCACTGTCCCATAAATCCATCATCATGTACATCACTAAGAAACCCACTCTCATCACCATGCGTGAACCTCACTTGCTTCTTCACCCTCGTGACAAATCCACTGCATACTGAGCCAGCGCTGGAAACTTATTTGACAGCAATAACGTGTCTAAAAGCTGTCCTGATTCAGCTACTTCATCTTCGGTCGAGAAACCTCTTGGTGAGTCGCGAAGAAGCAACGAACATGGCTTGATTTCGACGACCAGCCAGAATCAGACGACTGGCTGCGTTTCGCCATTTTCTTGCGGATTCGACCGAAACATGGGCAGCAGTCGAAAGGCAGAGAGAGGTACGGGTTTTCTTCCTAATTGAGCATCATTGTTCCTACAGACGGCGCCAAATGTACGGGGACGTCCCGTAAATTGAATTTGTTTGGTGGATTGAAACGGCGAGGTCTAACGAGGAAGAAGATTACCAGTCTTCAGGTGCTCCATTCACCGAAATCCTACAAAATAGACCTCCGATCGGTGGCCGAAGGAAGAGGCTCCGACGCCCGAGTCAGTCCATGAATGGAAAGAGCAAACATATACGCCAAAAAATCAGCCCCCCTCCACTACCAAGAGAGAGGGTATATGTAGAGAGAGAGAGATAGAGATAGAGAGAGATGTAGGTATGCCCCATCCCTGCAAGGATGGGATGGGGTGAGATATTGATGTGACCTGCAATGGATTCTTTGTCTGGGAGGGGGATTTACTCCCCCACAGGTTGGTGGCTTGGGTGGTGGAGAGATGAAGGGTGTGTGGTGGTTTAGCGGTGATTGGGGTGGTTTGATGAGAGAGATATAGAAACGGGGAGAGAGGGAGAGAAAGAGAAAGAGATTGGTGGGTGGCCGGAGAAGGTGTCTCTGGTGGCAGTGGTTGCAGCGCTGGCGTCAGCGGCGTGGGTGGTGCGGCCAGGGGAGGGGGGTGCACCAACCCTCCTCTTCTTCTACTGTTTGTGATTTGGCTTGCAGCTTGCGCCCAACCTTTCTTCTTCACGTTTTTCTCTTCTTCTTCTAGTGTAATTCTTCTTTGAGCTTTTTCAGAAATTTTCCTTCCAAATTTAGATTCACCCAATCCTTTTTCGTGCGTATAAGTGTAAAGCGGATGCCTCATTCATACATAATTCTGTAGGACAGATGGCCAAAATTGGCCATGCAAATGGGTTACGTGCCAATTCTTTACATATTTTTTACTACGTAAATTTTTTAATGTAAAATTTTTATTTCGGAAAAATCTTAAAAATTCGATATAAACTTTTAATGTATTTTTGTGATTTATCATATATTTAGATTTTTCAAGAAAAATTTTGATCTATGTAATATAGTTTTATCTGAAATTTTGATTACCAATATTTTATAAGATCGATGTAAGTTTTTGGAGCTTCGTCTTTAAAATTAATTATAAGGTTTTATCAAGAATCACATTTCAAGATTTTTTATAACTTAATATTTATTTATTTTTCCTTTTATTTAACTACCTGCTGTCACAGGTTCAATACTACGAACCAAAAGATAATGTACTTGCCTCAGTAAGATAAAAACCACTATTTTGTGATGTATTTTGTAAAACAAACTGAATTATGGTGATGTGTTTTGTGATGTGTATGCCAACAATCAAATATAAGATGATATTCTATCCAAAATATGCATCAATAAATGTAACTTTATAACTTTTTGACTTGTACCCCATTTACCAGGTAAAGACCATAATTAAACACCTAATAGTATAACTTCATCCTGTGTCATAAAAGTATTATACAATATATCATTCAAAACCATCCAAAACATAAAAGTTCAAAAACATTTGAAACCACAGGCCACCATTAGTATTACATAACATATCATCCAAAAACATCCACAAGCATACAAGACGTATCATCTTCAAGGTCAAATGGGGTTAAGAATGACTCTAGGGTATCAGGTGCATTGATAATGCCACTAGAAAACTAAGAGTTGGAAATCCTTATTCATTTCGTCTGAGCACCACTTGCTGCTAGCTCACCTCTTGCAGCCATTCCACCTTTTGCACGGAGGCCCTCTTGCAGCAACTCCACTCAGCCCACATCTTGCAGCAACTCCACTCAATCCACCTCTTGCACCAGTTCTCCTTACAGTAACACTTACAGCTTCCACATCACCAGCAACACTTACATCATCACCCCCCCTTAACACCTGCAACACTTGCACCAGCTCCCACAACATCAGCTCCCCTTACACTAGCACCAACAACACTTACACTAACAACGCTTCCAGCACCTTTGACACTTACAGCACCTCTGTCACCGGCACCTCTTACATGAACAGATGCATCAATGGCCCCTATATGGACCTTTTAGAAAAAAGCCATCCAACAAATCCTTTAAGTTAGGCATCATATATGACAAACATTCTTCCAAATATTGGTGTTGAACCCAACCAACATCTTGCCAACTTCAAAATATAGCATGACTTCCAGGATTTTGCCTCCTTGTCATCTCACAATAGTCCCTTAGCCTTAAATATTGTTATCTATAGCCACCTTCAATTATTAAGAATGCCTTTCTCTTTTCCCTGTACACTCAAAGATTGGAAAATATAATGCCTAACTATAACTTGGGATCCTTCATATCTCTTTTTTTAACAAACTCATGAAATTTTATTATGTTCTCATCATTTGAGTTCACATGCTAGTTGAGATTATCATCGCTACTATCAATTTCCACTACATCTTCTGTCTATGCTTCAATTGTTGGGCCCAAAACCAAGATCCTTAGATGACGTATATGAATCAAGTCAAAAAAGAAATCCGGATGGGCAAGTGCCAAAATAAGCTCCAAATTAAATTTTTTTGATGTTGAACAATTAAAAATATAAACTCGGTATGACTTCCAAAGTTAAAACATAATCATACCTGCAAAATCTGTCTGGTTTGATTTCGTTGTCTATAATAAATTTTAATCTATAAACCACTGCAGTTTTTAACTGTCAATCTATTCTTCAATCAAGCTTTCTGCTGTATTTTCGAATACTAAGAGCACGATTATAATGTGGGTTATATTCTTCGTGTTTTTCAAACTCTGATTGACTAGACTTAGGTTTTCAAAACGTGAAAATTCTAGTCTTGAAGACAGATTGACTGAATATGGTAGTCAGGGTTTATAACTGCATTTTTATAGGCTACAATTTACCTATGGAGTAAATAAGATGTGGGTTTCTAATGTAATTATGAAATCCTACTTCAACCAATAAGTAATTTCATAAAAATAAAAATTTTAATTCATTCTACTAACGAATTATAATTGCACTCTCAGCCTTATTTTCAAAAGTGAAATATTCGAGTTACTATTATTAAATACTTATCTATTCTCTTCCACGTTAAGATTACAGATACCCGCTGATTAAATTAAAATACTAACATTTTTATTTAATAGATTTTTTCAAAAAATTTTTTAAAACCTTCCACTTAGCTTATTTGACATGCTAGATTATAAAATCTACCTATAGGGTTTGGTACGGTTATAACTTATAAGTTTTCTCAAGAGGGTATCATCAATCCCGATCACAAGACGTGAATTTTGTTAATAATTAATATGTATCATATAATTAACATTGTTATCCAACTCGTCGAAATTATTGACCCATAAAAAATTACACCCTCTAATGAATCAAAATAACAAACATTAAATATACATGTATAATAATTATTTCGAGATTAAGAGTATAAGTACTCATAATAACATGATGTGTGAATTAATTTATATAGTTAGTAAAAAATTAATTATTCCAACGTGGTCCTATTCAATACACACAAAGTGTACTACTACAATGAGTTGGTATAATTATTGAAACAATTATCGTTTCTTGTAATTAAGACAGCTCTATTAAAATATTGTGCTACAGTCGTACTGATGGTGTATCAAATTCAATCTAAGATTATGAACCAAAAATTTATATTCTATATGAACCGATAATCAGGTTTTTTGTGTGCAAGCCAAACTCTACACACCAGATTAAATATTATATAGAATAAAAAAAGCTATGCACAATATTAAATAAATAATGAAATACATATATTTATTTATGAAGATTTTTATAAAATAAAAAAATTAATTTTATTAATAAATAAAATTAAATATTAAAATTCAAAATATGATTTTTAGTATACAACCATGACATTAACTTCACGTTCATTTTCACCTTCACATTGAGCTTCATTATCATAAGCCTCCTCCTCATCCTCCACCAACTCAGATGGCGAAGATAATCCCTCAAACCCACTGAATTCTTCAATGCACTACTGTCACTCATACTTTCTTGAACATGTTAGGGTTGTATACTAAAAATCATGATTTTTATTTTGATTTTAGTATTTAATTTTATTTTAATAAAATTAATTTTTTATTTTATGAGAATCTTAATGAGTAATGTACGCAATATTATTTCTTTAATGTTATGCATAGATATTCTTTATTCTGTACAGTATTTAATTCGGTGTGTAGAGTACATCTTGTACACAGAAGACCAAATTATAAGTTCTTGCAGAATATATATGTTTGTTTACAGTTTAGATAGAAATAAGCCTACTATCGGTACGACTGTATTATAGAGTTTTAGTAGACTTGTCTTGGTTACAAAGAATAGATTATAGCGTCGTCTATTATTTCGACTCTCAGTGCTTGTAAACATTGTGTGGATTGAACATGATACATTGTGGTAATTAATTTTATACTAACTATATAAATCAATTCACACACCAAAATTATTATGAGAGTGCTTATACTTTTAATTTTGAAATAATTAATTATTTGCGTATATTTAATACTCGTTGTTTTGATTCATTAGAGAGTGCGATCTTATATAGGTCTATATTCCCGGTAAATTAGATAACAAAATTAATTATATGGTGAATATTAATTATTAACGTCATCCATGTCTCGATAAATCAGGATTGACAATACCCTCTTAAGAAAATTTATAAGTTTTGACCGGACCAAACCCTGCAGGTGGATTTGATTATTCGGTGGTTAAATAAGTTAAGCAGAAGGAATTAAGAAATTTTAAAGATACCGATTAAATTAAATTGTCAGTAATTAAATTTAATTAGCGGGCGTTAATTATAGGCAACCAGAAAGAGGGGATAAATTGGGTCTTAAAAAATTAATAACAATTTTAAAAACCTTTTTAAAAACCTTTTAATATAGCCAACAAATATAGCAAATTAATCAAAAATTAAAACAATACAAATGTGAGACCCGGACCCGTCTTTTTTTTAGACTTATATATGCTTGATGTGTTTTCGCATATATTTTGTTCGATGTATGATTTATTCGTTTTAATGCATGTTTACGTTTAAATAAGCATG
>JAULJZ010173435.1:0-23883 GCA_032270985.1 Heliamphora pulchella
CAAGCTATTTTGAAGGTGTTGAACAAGGCCAGTGTCCCGATAGATGCAACCCCCGAGCAGCTTATTGGGCTTATTCTACCAGCCGCCCAACCAAAAGTCATTTCCTTTTTCGATAAGGATTTGCCCGTTGAAAAAAAAAGTCACAACAAACCGCTACATATCACCGTCAAATGCCTAGAAAAAATGGGTTCCAGTGACCCTTATTGATAATGGGTCTGCATTGAACGTTTGCCCGTTAAGAATGGCTATCTACTCAGGGATGAGGCCAGATCAGTTCACTCCCTGCAATCAAGAGGTGCGAGCCTATGACAACATAAGAAGGGATGTACTAGGACTGGTGTCATTCGCCGTTTCAGTAGGACCTCTGGAGACGTCAGTTGAGTTTCACGTACTAGACGTACCGGCCTCCTTTAATCTGCTGCTGGGCAGGCCGTGGCTACATGACCCAAATGTTCAGGCAGTACCATCTTCCGTCACCAAAAACTAAAGCTGATAAAGAATGGTACAGTTCTGACTATCCACGGAGAAGACAACATTCACCCCCTTAAAGGAGGAGATGGCACAACTATGTTAGAAGTTCAGCATAGTGAAGATGGTGTGTTGCTTAGTGATTTTCGATTCGATGAAGAACAGGCTGTTCAGATGCTGATGAATGAAAAAGAAAAATATGTCAACCCGCAGGCCGTAACAATGATGAAGAAAATGTCCTTTTTCCCTGGCATGGGATTAGGACGTAAGCAGCAGGGAATCTCAGAACCCATTCAGGTATTACCGACTTCACACCGTTTTGGTCTTGCGTATAAACCAACATAAGAAGATCTGGAAGGATCTAGAAGAGGGCGAAAGGCCAATTATTCTGGGACACTCAATGGGTACTTCATCAAGGAAGGGGAAGATTTCTCGTATTGTGGCTTTCCGGAGTCATGGATCGACGAAGAGACCAATCAAAAGTTACTAGGGTTGGAGATCTTTTTCAGCCACCAGCTGTCTGACACGGAAGAGGAAGAAACAATGGAAGGAGAGAAGGAGGAAAAAAAGGTTCAGGAAGAGGACTGGGTTGACAAGCTTGATGAAGCTGACATGGGAATGCTGTTCAATGAGAATATGGTTCAATTGCGTATAAACGAATCGGATTGCTTCGTGATGGGTTTCAGTGTGCCAGCCGACTACACGAAGCTTATCGTTGATGCCGCTACAAAAGAAATGAAGAATTGGACCATCGAGTTTTGTAATGAGCAGGTTATCTATCCCGAATCCGAATTTGAGTCAGAGTCTATAATCAAGGGCGCATCTGTTGACGCACCTCTTTCTGCTTTTACTATCAAGTTTGTAATCCCTTCTGTTTCTAATGAAACGAACAAGATTTTCGGTTACTCTACTTTATTTGATTTATTTCATATGCCTTCCGACAATTTTGAATTCGACGGGAATATCCCCGAAGAAATAAAATTTTTAATAAAAAGAGAAGAAGAAATGTGTGCCCAACCAATAATTGAAGAAACTTTGTCAATAAATCTGGGTAATGAAACCAACCCGCAAAATGTTCAAATCGGTTCTTCTTTGTCCTCAGTTGAACAAGAACAACTAATAACTCTATTAAAATAATTCAAAGATGTATTTGCATGGTCTTACGAAGATATGCCTGGAATTGATCCTGATATTGTCCAACACCACATTCCCCTATACCCTGATGCTAAACCGGTCAAAAAAAAATTGAGACGGATCCGTCCAGAGTGGGCTCTGAAGATCAAAGAAGAAGTTATCAAACAGATCAACGCTGGATTCCTAATGGTAATCGAGTATCCAAAATGGGTAACCAATATAGTGCCAGTTTTAAAGAAGGACAGTCGTATCCGAGTCTGCGTGAATTTTTGGGACCTCAATAAGGCTAGCCCGAAGGACGATTTTCCAGTACCGCACATCGACGTCCTAGTAGAAAGTACAGCGGGGCATGCCTTGCTGTCATTTATGGATGGCTTCTCCGGATACAACCAGATTTTGATGGATCCCGAAGACAGAGAAAAGACGACGTTCACCCCGCCTTGGGGCACCTATTGTTATCTTGTGATGACGTTCAGTCTGAAGAATGCAGGGGCAACCTATCAAAGGGCTGCCACTACCTTACTACATGACATGATACATAAGGAGGTTGAAGTGTACGTGGACGATATGATAGTCAGGTCCAAGGATCGGGATGGTCACAGCACAGCACTGCAAAAGTTCTTCGAGAGGATTTAAAAGTACAAGATGCGACTCAAGTCACAAAAGTGTGCCTTTGGGGTTACTGCTGGAAAAATGCTTTGGTTCATGATCACACAGCGAGGCGTTGAAGTCAACCCTTCGAAGATCAAGGAAATTCTGGAAATGCCTCTTCCAAAGACCGAGCGAGAACTCAGGGGCTTTCTGGGAAGAATCCAGTTTATCAGTCGGTTCATCGCAAAGCTGACAACTACCTGTGAGCTGCTCTTTCGCCTACTGAAGATGGGAGTTAAGTTTGGGTGGGATCAAAAATGCCAAGACACCTTTAATGCCGTACGACTGTACCTATAAAATCTACCTGTTCTAGCTCCTCCCGAACCTCATAGGCCACTGATCCTCTAATTGTTAGTGACCGATTCATCTATGGGATGTATGCTGGCACAAAAAGGAGAAACTGGAATCAAAAAGGCCGTCTACTACTTAAGTAAGAAGATGACCGGGTCAGAAATATGGTACACACCGCTAGAGAAGACATGTTGGGCCTTGGTTTGGGCATCCCCAAAATTGAGACATTACATGCTATCTTTCACAGTGAATATCATCTCCCGGATGGACCCGTTAAAGTACCTATTCGAAAAGTCGGGCTAACAGGAAGGTTGGCTCAATGGTTACTATTATTATCTGAGTTTGATTTCTAATATGTCACCTGAAAGTCAGTCAAGGGCATAGCAGTGGCAGAATTTCTGGCCGATCAACCAGTTGAAGGAGATGAAGATACCGAGTTCTAGTTTCCCGATGAACAACTGATGAAAGTCGGGGTTGACAAGTGGACCCTATATTTTGATGGCGCATCCAATTAATATGGCTATGGAATAGGAGTCCTTGTCACTCCTGATGAATCACATGTCCCGTTGTCTCTAAAACTCAATTTTGAATTCACCAACAATCAGGCTAAGTATGAAGCATGTTTAGCCAGATTAGAGGCAGCTTTAGAACTAGGGGCAAGGAAGTTAGAAGTCATTGGAGATTCAGCACTAGTAGTTTCACAAGCGAGAGGAGAATGGAAGGTCAGGGACTTAACACTGATTCTCTACCATCAAGAATTAGAGAGGCTGGTACCGTGCTTTGAATCAGTGATCTTTACCCATGTGCCAAGATTACAGAACAAGTTTACAGATGCACTGGCCACCCTAGCATCCATGATTGACATACCACCCGGAGTTCGGATGAGACCTTTGATAATAGAGCAGAAAAGAAAGCCGGCATATGAGATAACAGCCGCCATTGAAGAAAGCACTGACGACCTTTCGTGGTACTTTGACATTCAAAACTTCATAGAGAAAGGAGAATATCCTAAGTTTGCCAGTAAAAAGGACAATAGGGCAATACGACGACTATCTGCGCAGTTTGTCATTTGTGGTGGTATATTGTACAAACGAGGACATTTTGGGGTCAACAAGCTGTGTGTAAACACTGAAGAAGGTCAAGAACTGTTGAAAGAAATACACGTAGGAGTCTGTGGGCCACACATGAGTGGAAATATGTTAGCCAAGAAAATCCTACGACAGGAATACTTTTGGATGACAATGGAAACAGATTGTATTCAGTTTGTGCGGAGGTGTCATAAGTGCCAAATTCACGCAAACCTTATGCACGTTCTCCTGTCTCAGTTGTATAACCTGACGTCACCATGGCCATTCTCAATATGGGGAATTGACGTGATTGGCAGAGTAACCCCGAATGCATCCAATGGACATGAGTTTATCCTTGCGGCCATTGACTATTTCACCAAGTGGGTGGAAGCCGCTTTCTACTCGGTATTGAAGGCCTCCCATGTCGCTAAGTTTATCAAGCAAAACATCATTTGCCGATACGGGGTACCGTATGAAATTATCTCGGATAATGGCTCACATTTCCAAGGAGAAGTTCTAGATCTTCTCGAGGAATACTGGGTAGTGGCTCATAAGTCCTCGCCATATCGACCGCAGACCGATAGAGCAGTCGAAGCAGCAAATAAGAAATCTTGCAAAAGACAATCAACTCACATAAAGATTGGCCAGAGCATTTACTATTTTCACTTTGGGGATACCGAACGTTAATCCGAACTTCAACAGGAACAACGCTATACTCTTTAGTGTATGGGTCGGAAGCCATACTTCCCATTGAGGTGAAAATCCCTTCACTAAGAGTAGTGACCGAGTCCAATATTTCAGAAGCAGAATGCAGAGGAACCGAATGAAAGAATTGCTTTTGTTTGATGAAAGGAGACTGCAAGCCCTATTTCATGTACAAGGTTACCAAAGGAGGATAGCTCGGGCGTTCAATAAGAAGGTCAAGACTCGGGATCTTAGAGAAGGAGATCTGGTTCTTAAGGAAATCAGATCTCCTATCTTCGACCCGAGAGGTAAGTTCAAGCCAAACTAGTCTGGACCGTTTTTCATCAAAACCATCATGATCGATGGTGCAGTCATTATTATGGACTTGGATGGCAATGCGTTCTCCACTCCAGTAAACCTCGATCAACTCAAAAAATACTATCATTGAAGTAAAAATAAGGAGAAAATAAAAGCTCGCTGAGTTGAAAACCAAAAAGGCAACTCAGGTAAGGCGACCGCCAACTTTCATTATACCCATTTAATTCTAGCATTTTATTTCTTCTCTTTTTCTTTTCTTTTATGCTAATTTAATGTTCTAGCATTCATTTTCTTTTCTTTTCCTTTAGTTAGTCTAATTTTCCTTCTAATAGCATTTTATTTCATTTTTTTAAAATTCCATTTTCTTTTCTTTAATACTAATACTCTATTTTATTTTCTTCTCTTTCTAACTCTTATTTTTTATTTTTTTCCTTTCTTTTAATGTTAATGTAGTTTTTTTTAATAACATTCTATTTTCTTTTTCTTCTCTTTTATCACTAGTTTTAAATTTCCTTATAATGTCCTATTTTCTTTTTCTTTTAATCTTTTCTTTACTAACTTTAGTATTTCTTTTCTTTAATATTAGTACCTATTTTTCTTTTAAAACTCTATTTTCTTTCTTTTAAAACTCTATTTTCTTTTCATAACATTTTATCTCATCTTATCTTTCTTTCTCTTTATTAAACCCAAAAATTATAAAAAGTCATTTAAACTAGTTTTCACTTTTAAAAGTAATTTTCTTAAAATGAGAATAGTTAGGTGAATAGTTAAGTTTTCTTTTAGTAAATGAATATTCTCTAACCTTTTCATTATAGCATGTTTTTTTTTTCTTTCATAAACTTTTTTTTTATTTTCTTTTTATTTAAACCTTTAATTTCTCTTTTTCATATAACCCTTATTTTCTTTTGTTAGTAAGTTTTCTTTTAATATAGAATTTTTTATGCATCTTTACATTTAGTATTAAATGCTTATCTAATGTATGCTTATGCATGTTTTGGTTATTTTCTTTAGATGCATGTTTAGAATAATTTAGCTTATTTTTGTAGCAAATTCATGTTTAGGTAATTTTAGCATCTTTTAGTATATTTTGTTCTTTTAGACAAATCATGATAGTTAGCTTATTTTTGTGAAATCGCATGTAAATATGTTTTATGTATCCTTTTAGTTAGAAATTGTATACCTTAGAACTTAGAATTTTACTTCTTTATTTGTTTTGATTTGGAGTGCTATGTACATATGTTATGTATTTTTCATATTTGATTTTGGATATTCCCTCTTCGCCTCCACATTCTTTATTTGGGTAAATGGGGTGCCTAACACGTTCCCCGATTCGTACCTTAACCCTCGAACCCTTTTTCTCTAATTAACGTTTTCAAGATCAATAAGCTATTTTTGTTTTTCATAGTTTTTCTCAAAAATTAAGTGGCGACTCTATTTTTAATAAAAAAGAATTTTCAATGTGTTAAAGTATTTTTCAAAATATCTTTTGAATTTTTTTATTTTTTATCCCTAAATCCCAATGCCACAGGGGTTCAGATAGAAGATGCAATCCAGTCTGGGGATATTGAAAAAGCCGAGCCAAGCCAGAAGCCTAGAAGGACTTTCCCCACAAATAACCAGAACCAATCCGCTACCACCAATCTCGTGCCCAGCTCAAATGAGGTAAACCTGTTGAACCCATCCTCTTTCACCCAGTAGTCCAATAATGCCCAACAGTCAGATAACAGCCAACAGCAACAGAGGCCAAGGAGGGTGTTTACTCCCCTCAATATTTCTTTATCCACCGCCCTGAATCGACTCGTCGAGAAAGGGCTCATCAAACCATTAGACCCCATGCCTATACCCGATCCCTTGCCACCGAGGTTCAATGCTTACCAATACTATGCCTTCCATCAAGGTCCTGGGCATTTGCCTGATAAGTGCATGAGGCTGCGCCATGAGATCCAAAATCTCATTGATAACAAAGTGATCCCGCCGCCATCTGCTGCTCCATAACCAAACATAACGACTAACCCCTTACCAAATCATGCCAGGCAAGCTGGGATAAATTACATATCTTTGGGGGAATCAGAGGTCACAAGCCAGCACATATATTCAGTACACCTACCACGCCCTCATGTTTCAATAACTGAGGATCAGACAGCATACTCATTCATGATGGTTAGAGGCAGTCGAGACAGGATGGAAGAATGGGACGATAATGCCTGGGAATGGTATCAACCAATAATTCAAACCTACCAACAAGAGGAGGAGTACAATAAAGAAGATGACTGGTCATTGGATTACCCGAGTTAACCTTATGTGTTTGGCCATGTGCTTGATGGAATCACCCTCCCCCAACTTTTTGAGGAGAAAGTGTACGTCGACGAGAAGCAGTCCTACTGGCTAGTAAGAATCGTGTTAAAATTAGATGGAGTAGAGTGGACTGATTTTTGGGTTGCCAGGGAACAACAAATGAATTTCATTGAAAAGGACATCTGGGAGGAAATTGATAATACGTGGTCTATTGAAGGTGACGAGGAAAGAAGGGAAAGGGCAGCCTTTAGTGACTTAAATGATTTGTGGGCATTTGAAAGCTCTCTACGCGTAAACGAAGTGAGACAGATTGATAATGTGATGCCAGGGTTATGAGATCCTGAAGACGGCGTAGAGCACTTAACTAGAAGTGGACGACATTTTAAGCCAGCTCAGCTAGAGAAGGGACAGCCAAGTGGAAAAGGGAAAGAGACAGAGCAAGAGGAGGAGGATGATGCTGTATTGAGACAATTGAAAAAGACGCAAGCCAATATCAGTATCTGGGGCTTATTGATGGCTTCGTATAAGCACAGACAAGCTATTTTGAAGGTGTTGAACAAGGCCAGTGTCCCGATAGATGCAACCCCCGAACAGCTCATTGGGCTTATTCTGCCAGCCGCTAAACCAAAAGTCATTTCCTTTTCTGATAAGGATTTGACCACTGAAGGAAAAAGTCACAACAAGTTGCTTCACATCACCGTCAACTGCCTAAAAAAATAGATCCTGGTAACCCTCATTGATAATGGATCTGCCTTGAACGTTTGCCCATTGAGAATGACTGTATGCTTGGGGATGAGGCCAGACTAGTTTACTCCCTGCAATCAAGGGGTGCGAGCCTATGACAACACAAGAAGGGATGTACTAGGACTGGTGACATTCGTCATTTCAGTAGGACCTCTGGAGACATCAGTTGAGTTTCACGTGCTAGACGTGCTGGCCTCCTTTAATATGATGCTGGGCAGGCCGTGGCTGCATGACCCAAATGTTCAAGCGGTACTGTCCACTCTTCACCAAAAACTAAAATTGATAAAGAACGGGACAGTTTTGACTATCCACAGAGAAGACAACATTCACCCTTCGAGAGGAGGAGAGGGCACAACTCTGTTGGAAGTTCAGCATAGTGAAGATGATGTGTTGCTCAGTGGTTTTTGATTTGATGAAGAATAGGTTGTTCGAATGCTGATGAATGAAGGAGAAAGGTATGTCAACCCGTGGGCTGTAACAATGATGAGAAAAATGTCCTTCCTAGGCATGGGATTAGGACATAAGCAGCAGGGAATCCCAGAACCCATTCAGATATTGTCGACTTTGTACCATTTTGGTCTTGGATATAAACCAACGGAAGAAGATCTGGAAGAGCCTAGAAGGGGACGAAAGGCCAATTATTCCGGGACACTCAATGGGTACTTCGTCAAGGAAGGGGAAGATTTCCCGTACTGTGGCTTTCTCGAGCCATGGATCGACAAAGAGACCAATCAAAAACTGCTAGGGTTGGCGATCTTTTTCAGTCATCAATTGTCTGACACGGAAGAGGAAGAGACAGTAGAAGGAAGGAAGAAGGAAAGAAGCCCCAAGAGGAAAACTAGGCCGACAAACTCGACGGTACCGACCTAGGAGTGCTGTTCAATGAGAAGATGGCTCAGCTGCGTATAACTGAACCAGACTGCTTCATGATGGGCTTCAGCGCACCGGCAGATTGCACCAAGCTCATCGTCGACACAGCTGCAAAAGAAGAAAAAAATTAGATCCTCGAGTCTTGTAATACGCAGGTTGTCTATCCTGAGTCCAAGTTTGAGTCGGAGTCCGTAGTCGAGGGCACATTGTTGGTGCTCCTCTCCCTGCTTACACCATCGAGTTTGTAATCCCATCTATTTTTGGTGAAATGAACAAGATTTCTGATTACTCTGCTTTGTTTGATTTATTTCATATGTTTTCTGACGATTTTGAATTCGACGAGAATATTCCTAAAGAAATAAAACTTTTAATAAAAAGAGAAGAAAAAATGCGTGTCCAACCAATAATTGAAGAAACTTTCTCAAAAAATCTGGGTAATAAAACTAACCCGCAAAATGTTCAAGTTGGTTCTTCTTTATCCATAGTTGAACAAGAACAATTAATAACTTTATTAAAAGAATTCAAAGATGTATTTGTATGGTCTTACGAAAATATACTCGGAATTGATCCTGACATTGTCCAGCACCATATCCCTCTATACCCCGATGCTAAACCGGTCAAACAAAAATTAAGGCAAATCCGGCCAGAATGGGCTCTGAAGATCAAAGAAGAAGTTGCCAAGCAGATCAACGCTGGATTCCTAATGGTAACCGAGTATCTGAAATGGGTAGCCAATATAGTGCTCGTTCTGAAGAAGGACGGTCGTATCTGAGTCTGCGTGGATTTTCGGGATCTCAATAAGGCCAGCCCAAATGAGGATTTTCCACTACCACACATTGATGTCTTGGTAGATAGTACAGCGGGCTACGCCTTGTTGTCATTTATAAACGGCTTCTTTGGATATAACCAGATTATGATGGATTCCAAAGACAGAAAAAAGACGACATTCACCACGCCTTGGGGTACCTATTGTTATTGTGTAATGCCGTTTGGCTTGAAAAATGTAGGGGCAACCTATCAAAGGGCTGCCACTACTTTACTGCATGACATGATACATAAGGAGGTCGAGGTGTACGTGGACGATATGATAGTCAAATCAAAAGACCGGGATGGCCACATCACAGCACTACAAATTTTTTTTGAAATGATTCGAAAGTACAAGATGCGGCTCAACCCATAGAAGTATGCATTTGGAGTCATTGTCGAAAAAATGCTTGGGTTCATGATCACTCAACGAGGCATTGAAGTCGACTCTTCAAAGATCAAAGCAATTTTGGAAATGCCTCCTCCGAAGATCGAGCGGGAAGTTAGGGGCTTTCTAGGAAGAATCCAGTTTATCAGTCGATTCACCGCAAAGCTGACAACTACCTGTGAGCTGCTCTTCTGCTTGCTGAAGAAGGGAATCAAGTTTGAGTGGGATCAGAAATGCCAAGACACCATTAATGCCATACGATAGTACCTACAAAATTCACCTATTCTTGCTCTTCCCGAACCTGACAGACCACTGATTCCTTACTTGTCAGTGGCTGACTCAGCTATGGGATGTATACTGGCGCAAGAAGGAGAAACTGAAATTGAAAAGGCCATCTACTACTTAAGCAAGAAGATGACCGGGTGAAAAATACAGTACACACCGTTGGAAAAGACATGTTGAGCCTTGGTTTGGGCCTTCCAAAAATTGAGACACTACATGTTGTCTTTCACAGTAAATATCATCTCCCAGATGGATCCTTTGAAATACTTATTTGAAAAGACGACACTGACAGGAAGGTTGGCTCGATGGTTGCTGCTGTTATCTGAATTTGATCTTCAATATGTTACTTGGAAGTTAGTCAAAGGCAGGGCAGTAGCAGAATTTTTGGCCGACCAACCAATTGAAGGAGGTGAAGACACGGAGTTTCAGTTTCCTGACGAACAGCTAATGGAAGTCGGGGATGAAAAGTGGACTCTATATTTTGATGGCGCATCCAATCAATATGGCTATGGAATAGGAGTCCTTCTTGTCACTCCTGATGAGTCACACGTCCCCTTGTCGTTGAAGCTTAATTTTGAAGTCACCAACAATCAGGCTGAATATGAGGCATGTTTAGCTGGATTGGAGGCAGCCTTAGAACTAGGGGCAAGGAAGTTGCAAGTCATCGGAGACTCAGCACTTGTGGTTTCACAAGCTAGAGGAGAATAAAAGGTCAGGGACGTGACATTGATTCTCTACCATCAGGAGCTAGAAAAGCTGATACCATGTTTTGAATCAGTAATCTTTACCCATGTGCCAAGATTGCAGAACAAGTTCGCCGTTGCACTGGCCACCCTAGCATCCATGATTGACATACCACCCAGAGTCTGAATGAGGCCCTTGATAATTAAGCAGAAGAGAAAACCGACATATGAGATGACAGCCGCTATTGAAGAAAGCACTGACGGCCTTCCATGGTACTTTGACATTCAAAACTTCGTAGAGAAAGGAGAATATCCCAAGTTTGCCAGCAAAAAGGATAAGAGGGCAATACGATGACTATCTGCACAGTTTGTCATTTGTGGTGGTAGACTGTACAAACGAGGACATTCTAGGGTCAATAAGCTGTGTGTCAAGAAATGATGAAAGAGATGCATGCAGGAGTCTGTGGACCACACATGAGCAGAAGTATGTTAGCCAAGAAAATCCTACGACAGGGATACTTTTGGATGACGATGAAGACAAATTGTATCCAGTTTGTGAGGAGGTGTCATAAGTGTCAGATTCACGCAAATCTTATACACGTTCCCCCGTCTCAACTGTACAACCTGAGGTCACCATTGCCATTCTCAGTATGAGGCATTGACGAGATTGGCAGAGTAACACCGAAGGCATCCAATGGACATGAGTTTATCTTAGTGGCCATTGATTATTTCACCAAGTGGGTAGAAGCATCTTCCTACTCGGTATTGAAGGCCTCCCATGTTGCTAAGTTTATCAAGCAAAATATCATTTGCCGGTACAAAGTTCCCCATGAGGTCATCTCGAATAATAGCTCACATTTCCAAGAAGAGGTCCTGGATCTTTTCGAGGAATACAGGAAAGTGGCTCACAAGTTCTCGCCATATCGGCCGCAAACCAATGGAGCAGCTGAGGCAGCAAACAAGAAATCAAGAAAATTCTGCAAAAGACAATCAACTCACTTAAGGATTGGCCGGAACATCTACCATTTGCACTTTGGGGATATAGGACGTCGATCAGAACTTCAACTAGAACTACACCATACTCTTTAGTGTACGGGATGGAAGATGTTCTTCCCATTGAGGTGGAAATTCCTTCACTAAGAGTAGTGGCCGAGGCCAATATCTCAGAAGCAGAATGGCAGAGGAACCGGATAGAAGAGTTGCTTTTGTTTGATGAAAGAAGACTACAAGCCCTATTTTATGTACAAGGTTACAAAAGGAGGATAGCTCGGGCGTTCAATAAAAAGGTCATGACCCGGGATCTTAGAGAAGGAGATTTGGCTCTTAAGAAAATCAGAGCTCCTATCTTCGACCCGAGAGGCAAGTTCAAGCCAAACTGGTCCAGACCGTTTCTAATGAAAACCGTCATGACCGGTGGTGCAGTCATTATTATGGATTTGGATGGCAATGTGTTCTCCACTCCAGTTAACCTCGTTCAACTCAAAAAATACTATCGTTGAGGGAAGAATAAAGATAAAATAAAAAATTTGCTGAGTTGAAAATCGAAAAGGCAACTCAGGCAAGAGTTAGAGCAACCCGCAAGGCTGAAAACCTAAAAGGGCGACCTTGGCAAAAGTTAGGGCACTACAAAAGGAGAGTGTCAATACCAGAGCGAAAACTGAGCTTGAACTACGTTACGGCCTGATTCCATCTTTTTGGGATACGTAGGCAGCTTCTTTTAAGAAATTCGGCCGCATTCTTTGTTTTTAACCATCTTTGAATCTGAGTAAGATCAATGCAAATTAATTTTTAGATTTTGATAATAAAGACATTCAAGCTTTGATAAATTTGAACCATCTTAAATATGAAGTGGGAGATTTTCATTACTTTAAGCAAGATTACAAAGTTCTTAAATAAAGAGAGGGCACACAAGTCCCAAACTCTACAAAATAAAAAAAGAAAGCTATGAAGTTTTTCAAAACAATGTAGATGTTCTCAAGACTTTCTCCTTTTAGCTGCTTGTTTCTTCTCTTCTTTACCCTTCTTCTCCTTGTCTTGTGTTAGCCATATCCTGTACTCAACAGAAAGATCGGAACACTGCAACTCATATATCTCCATCAATGAGCGAGATGGCCAGGCGTCCTGATATGATGATAGAAACGGAGCCCGTAGTATGGATGAGAACAGACGACCTCGAATGCTGGGAAAGATGATCTGATTGCGACCGAACTGCCGCATGATCCGATGGGGGTAATAAAAGGTAGTCTGATGCAGACCAATCAGCAGAACACCAGGGTGATCCATAGTGGTCAGATTCATAGCAGGAATACGCCACCAGGGGCACTGCCAGGTAATGTCTGGGCCAGTCAGAGAAGAAAGATACTGCCGCCAAGATGCCTCGGTGTTGCATAACTGGTAATGCGGGCGGTAAAGAAAAGCAGCGGCATTGTGCCTATTAGTGGGAGGCTTCTGTACAAGATTTACCTTCTCCATCAGCCAGATCTGTAGCAAGAGTTAACACAGTAAGAGAAAGGCTTTGTAGTATGACAGAGAACTTGATACAGAGAAAGATGTTGAGCTCACCTAGAGAAGTAAAGGGCTGCCAGCAAATGTGGTGGTCTCGCCACGATGAACAGTGTCCAAGCCCAACAGTGTCTCAGCCAAAACAAGGGGCACAAAGTCCTTCCTCGTCCACATTTGGTCAGCAATTTCAACCAGAGCACAACTAACCCGCCCATCAGGAGGGACAAAGAGATGCTGGGTAAGGAGGTAGAAGCAAAGTGCATAACGACGCCGCAGCTGAAAGTCGAGATCTCTGAGGTCACCAGTAGGATGAAACCTCTCAATAAGTCACGGGATGTCAAGACAGTCGCCCGAGGTCATAAAAGAAGCCTCCATCCTGGATAGGCCACAAAATTGCATCACTTGCTGCCGAACTGAGAGGAAGGGAGTCGGAACAACAACAAAACTCTGTGGAGTCAAGTCCAGGATGGCAGCAAATTCCTCTACAATGGGGCAGAGTTCTTCAAGGCCAAACCAAAAGACGTGAGACTGCAGATCCCACAGTTGAGTAGCAGCTGACAATAAGGAACTATTAATCTCCATGGCCCTCAGTGAAAAAAGGGCATTCAAGCCAAATGGGGAGAAGTTCCAACGTTCAACGTGGGAAAATGCTTCAAACCATAGAGAAAGAGGAGAAGCCATCTGAGTCGGAATGACAGCAAATGGGGCCTCCAGGGTTGTATTTATAAATTTAAAAAAGGCAGAAAATCAAAATTTTGGCAGAAGGGCAAATAAAAGTGGCGACCGCCGTCTTGGAACTGGCGACTGCCAACTCCAAAAAGCACAGTACGGGGATATCATTCCTTTGACCAAGCGACGGCCATGTCTAAACAGGTGACCGCCAGGTTATCATTTTGGGAAAGTGGCGACCGCCATGTTATATTATGGCGACCGCCATGTTTGAACATGGCGGGTGTGGGTCAGTTTGCAGTTTGTGTAATCTGTATTAGTTGTGGCATCTAAACTATGCATCCAAGGTAGTTTGAGCGGTGAATAAAGAAAAATCATGCAACAGATGAAATAATAAATGGCACGAAGGCCCAAAATGCATCAAAAAGTAGCAAAATAATACTGGGGCATCCAGGCCCAATAAAACAGTAAACTGGGGCACACAGTCCCATTGATCAAGTAAGTGTGTGTCAAATATGTCAAACTGGGGCACGCAGGCCCATCAAAATAAATGTATAAAAAGATAAACAAAACTGGAAAAGGGGGGGCTCTCTCTCTCACTCATGCCTCGGGCGGACTCGGCGGGAAGAAGGACCAACCTCCTCCTAGCTATCATCCTCGAAAACTCTGTCGAACTCATCACCGTCGTCACTATCAGAGGAGGAGGAGACAACTCTGGAGCGGCTTCGGGCAGAAGAAACAGATCCTCGAAGACGCGCTCGGGAAGAAGAGCGAGACCCACGACCGCGTGCTGGAACTGGGGCAGGAGGCTGAGCAGGGGCCAGTGGCGATACTACACCGACAGCAGCTACTGGTGCCTGAAAAGAGAAGCAGGAATAAGAATAAAGTACATAATATAATAACAAGGCACAGGAAGAGATACTCACTGGCAAGGGAACGAATGGAACCCCAGCTGCGCGTAAGGCTGCATCCTGCTGGCAGATAAGGGTCCGTAGGCCGCTCACCACTAGCATGAGGCGATCCAGCCAAACCTGATCCGTCTGTCAAGAAATAAAACAGAACTAAGCAATCTACGAATAAAGAAAGACGAAAAGGAAATAGTGATAAAAGAGTCAAACCTGGGCGTGCTCTGGCCGGAACTCCGGGGCTAGAGGAACCGAGATGGGGATATCAAAAGGATACCCAGCAATGAAGGATGACACCGTTCAAGTTACCTTAACAGCCCTAGCCCCAACTCCACCAGCAACTCCAGCAATAGCTTCAGCAGCACCAGCAGCTCCCGCAGCGGCATCAGCAGCACCAATATCAGCAACCTCTGGTGCCTGTCCTCGCCTCCTACCTCCCGGGGCAACCGAGCTGGGTCCTACTGGTCCCATTAGATGAGCCCGAGCTGGGGTCCCCACTGTCTCCAGTAGCAGGTCAACAGGGCTCAGATCCTCAGTCCGGCGTATACAGGTTGGAGGAACCACCGGGATTCGAAAGTGATCCAAGCTGAGCGATTAGCGAACCACTCGCTCTCCTAGATAGTACTCCCGCTCAAATGGGCCCTCCAGCAGAATACACCTCGCAGCAATGTCGCGGCTGCGCATAAGATCCGCACCGGCCTGATCCTCTACCCCCTTCAGACATCCCAGTGGACCTGCGACAATTCAAAGTACAGTACAATGCAAAGAACAGTAAGACATACAGTATGATGAATAGTGTGCAGTAAACAGTGCCCATTGCAGTGCAGTGCAGTGAACTGAATGAAGAACAGTACGGTACAGTACAGTGAACAGGGCAGTAAGCAATATAATACAGAAAGTAGTGTACAGAATGGTAAGCAAAGATACCTGGTCAGGTGTCAGCTGATCCAAAGACACCCAGAATCGGTCAAGGTCCTTCCCTCCGACCTTCTTCCCCTTCAACCCTCGGGATCACCGGGCTACACGGGGAATAACCAGAGGGTCTTCCGTAGAGTTCACTGGGACGTGAAGCCCGAGGAACTCATAGGTCTATAACTACAAAGAAGAAGATGTCAGCAAGCAGAAATAACATATAACGAAAATAAATGGAGAACTGCAGAAACTAAATCATACCTTCCAGACCCTTCAGTATCCCCCAATGCTGAGATCCTGAGGGAACCGGGTCAGTATCCGCATAAAGCTGTAGAGGGTGGCGAGAGAAGATCCTCCCCAGTCATAATTGGCAACCCGGTCAAGACGAGTAAGTCCGCCCAAGTAATGCAAATGGACGGTATTCTCCTTGTTCGAGAACAAGGAGGTACCGAACATATACATAAGAAAGCCTCAGGTGACCTACTCGTAGTGGCGAGGCTCGGTGCCCTGGAAGTGTCGGAAGCGGTCAAAAAACCAAGTGTATCTGACTCAATCCCGGTCCATCTGCGTGGGGACAGCCCCGAGGAAATGCTGCAGTGCGTCAGACGACTGAGCTATGGATGGATCAAATGGAATAGGGGCACTGCCCACTCGGGTTCCCGTAATGAGTGCGAAGTCCAGAGACGTTAGGGTGGCCTCGAAAGTAGTGAAATGAAAGGTGTTGGTGGTATCCCACCACCGCTCGGTCAAGGCCATCAGCCATACCTGGTCATTGTTTGTCCTATCCAATAAGGGTATGAAGTGAGCAAAGCTGGAGGCATCAATGTAAGCCCGGCTAGGAGCAGGGAGAGCATCATACCACTCTAACACCTCCCCAGAGGCTGAACGTCCGAAGCCTCGGACATAGTGGCCAGTCTGTAAAGAAGAGAGAAACAAAGGATACATAAGAAGCAGATTAAACACATGACACGTGTAGCGGACAACCCTAATAAATCAAGCAAATCATTCAAACCCTAGGTGACGATCTTTCGGTTCTTTTCAAGACCTAAAAAACTAAGCACCCTAACCCTAGGTTAGTGTTTCTGCGTATCCTGGTAACCCTAAGTCTTGGCGCATCAGGCGAACTTTTATCATTTTGTGTCAACCTTTCTTCCTATAAAAAAACAAACATCTTCTTGAAATTTCTAGGATTTTGTAACATTGTTTTAAAATTTTTTCTCAAATTTCTCAAATTTTCAAATTTCTAGTATTTTCTAAACATTTTCTTAAAATCCTTGGATTTTCTTAAAATTTTTCTGAAAATTTTTAGAATTTTCTTCAAATTTCTAAGATTTTCTAGAATTTTCTAAAAAAAATCTTCCTAAATTTTTTTTTAATTTTCTAGATTTAATGCCCCTTAAATTTCTAGAGTTTGTGAAAAATTTGCCCTAAGTTTTAGGATTTTGACAAAATTGCCCCTAAATTTTCTAAATTTTTTAAAAATTACCCCTTTGGTATTGAAAATAATAATAATAATAATAATAATAATGATAATTATAATAATAGTAATAATTAATAATAATAATAATAAAAATAAAAAAACATATAATAAATTTGCTCCCAATTTTAGGATTTATAACAAAATTCCCTCTAAAATTCTAGAATTTTTGAATTTTGCATAAATTAGCCCCAAAAACAAAAATAAAAAATCTCCCCCTTAATTTCCTTATGTTCTTCCTAGAAATAAAAATGGAAATTCAAGCCTTCTTTTTAAATAATTGCCCATTTCTTTGTTTATTCAAATCTAAGTGTCCCTACTATTTTAATCTCCATTGCATAAGTACCTAAAGCTAAAGTCAAAATCCCAATCATCATCCACATCACCAAAGTCATTCATCAAACATGTCAAAATAAATCACCAATATCACCATCATTCATCATCATCACCTAAGGGATCCTAGGCATGCATCTACGTTTGATCAATCATGCTTTGGTATTGAAAAATAGTAAGAATAGGGTACTTATCGACGGTCGTCGATGAGACATATGATGGTCAGGCTCCCACAAAAGAACGTCGACAGCAATAGCATCGTCAAGAGGCTCATAGCGTCTCACCCCGCGCGGAACTACGCGATGAGGCAGTGGAGCGTATGTATGAGGGTCAAAGGGCACCGGATGACCCTCTCCTGCGTCAGGATCTAAGAAATCGGTCACGGCAGCCTCAGCAGCAGCATCTGTAGCCGCCTGTGCCTCGGCAGCTGCTCGTGCCTCCTCCTCAGCGGCTCGGTGGGAGGCACGCTCCGCCTCGCGTATGAGAGCGTCCATCGCAGCAGCGGGCTGCGTGGAAGTAACCCCACTAGCAGGAAGGACACCCATGGAAGAGCTCCCAACAGCAGAGGAGCCCTGTCGTGCCCCAAGATCATCATCTCTATGGCTCTGGCCCACCATGAAAAGGAAGGGAATCACGAATAGTAGAGTAAACATCGTGAATCGAAGGTAAGGAAGAAAGCGTGAAAGTCACAAAGAACGAGGAGAAAGCAAGAAAGAGTTGAGAGAGTTTGGAGCGAAGGAAGCTAGAGAGAGAGTGCAAGGGATGCAAATAAGCCAGCCCGCGCGCCTTAAAGGGCCTGGTACGCGTTTCAAGATGGTGGTCGCCACCTCTAGAGTGAGCGACCGCTAGGTTTTCCAAACGGTGCACGGCGACCGCCATGTTATAGGAGTTTTTACTCGGCGGCCGCCATGTCAAAGGGGTTTCATATTGGCGACCGCCTGATTGCCAAAGGTCACATCGTGTCAGTTTCCTATTATGACGTTTTAGGGTTTTTAAGGGGGCGTTTGGGCCTTTTTGGTTTTATTATTTTGTGTGGGTGTTTTATATTCCTTTTATATGCACTATATTAGGAAAAATGATTTTTAAAAAAGTACATGAATAATTTTCTTTACTGTGGGTTATTTATATTATTCTAGTGTGCATTTTCGAAAATAATTTGTTAGCATGAGTATGATTTCTTTTTATTTTGTTGCTCTATCTTTTTGCGTTAATTCCGATAAATTTAATTTTAAGCACTAATTAGGCTTTTAATTATTTCTATCTCATACCTCAAAATTTTAGATCTCGGCTCGATCTACTAATTCGTGATTTTCTTCCGATAAACTTAATTTTAAGCTGTGACTTGGTTTTTAAATTTCTTTTATCCCACGTTTTGAATTTTTGGGTCTTAACTCGACCTATTAATTTGATGTTCTCTTCGGTCCTCCTCATGACCCTAAACTGACTCGTCGGTCCTCTTCATGACCCTAAACTGACTCCTCGATCCTCCTGATGACCCTAAACTGACTCGGTCCTCCTCATGACCTTAAACTTACTCGTCGGTCCTCCTCATGACCTTAAACTAACTCCTTGGTCCTCCTCATGACCCTAAACTGACTCGTTGGTCCTACTCATGACCTTAAACTAACTCCTCATGTTCTCCTCATGACCTTAAACTGACTCGGTCCTCCTCATGACCTTAAACTGACTCGTGAGTCCTCCTCATGATCTTAAACTGACTCCTCGGTCCTCCTCATGACCCTAAACTGACTCCTGGGTTCTCCTCATGATCCTAAACTGACTCGGTCCTCCTCATGACCCTAAACTGACTCGTTGGTCCTCCTCATGACCCTAAACTGACTCGGTCCTCCTCAAGACCTTAAACTGACTCCTCGGTCCTCCTCATGACCCTAAATTGACCCCTCGGTCCTCCTCATGACCTTAAACTGACTCATCGGTCCTCCTCATGACCCTAAACAGACTCGTCAAATTGACTCGGCGGTCCTCCTCATGACGCTAAATTGACTCGTCAAACTGACTCGTCGGTCCTTCTCATGACTCTAAACTGACTAGTCGGTCCTTTTCATGACCCTAAACTGACTCGTCAGTCCTCTACATAACCCTAAACTGACTCGCGTTATACATGTCTGCATTACACTATACTTGTCATGCATCATATTTATAATCTTACATCCCTGCATTTTACCCTATGAACTACGTTCTAGTCTAATCCCTAGTGAGAGGGGGTATGTAGGCAGCTCGATGAAAATTCGAGTATGACCAACATCATATGTATGCTTGTGTGCTTATAGCCTAAGATTGACGACTCGGTCAAATGGCTGTTATCTCTAGATCTTTAATCTGACTTACATCATGCGTTGCTATGCAAGTTATATCAAAGAGGGGCAACTGTAGACACCCCAATTTGATCCCGCCCAATCTTAGGTGAATCCAATGATGAAAATCGCAAGAATAGTGCCTTAATTTGATCCTCGGAAAGTGATCCAAGCTCGGTATTTGAACTCGAAACCTTTAAACCATTGAAATTTTGTCAAACCATCGAAACTTGCTGCCCAAGTAAGGCGACCGCCATGTTCATTATGGCGACCGTCAATAGGACCTCTTGGAAACCTTAGCAAAAAATGGTGATCGCCACCTTCCAATATGGCGACCGCCAGATTACATTGTAGAGAACGCCATAGAATTTTGTGGAACCTTTCAAAAACATAGCGACCGCCAACTTGCATTGTGGTGACCGTCAACTCCAATTAGCCTGACGTGTCCCTAAAACGTGGCAGCATTTCATTGGCTGAATAACTCTATAAATACTGTACCTCTGGTACATTTTCAAGGACAGAAAAGGAGTGAGAGGTTTTGAGAGTAAAACTCTGCCGAGTCGTCATGTAATTCCGAGCCGCGACGCCGAAGCCTTGCCGAAATACCAAGCCTCTGACGTCTACCTTAAAGCTTTGCTTGGATCACCACCCGATGATTGGACAATTGGAGCTCATTCCATTGACTTGAGGATTCCCCGGCAATCTAGGTACCTCGTTTGGATCCCCGATCTTTCTAAACTCCACTTCTCCCCTTGGGGTGATCGGGTTAATATTCATTTTCAAATTCTTCAATTTCATTTATAGTTAGTTTCATTTAATATATGCAATGTAGTTTGTAGTTTGTTGTTTAATGTAGTGAGACTATTTAATGTTAATTTCATTTATAGGCTATTTTATTTTTATTTCATTTTAATACCTTGTTACATTCAATTAATTCATTAATATAGTGCTAATATATCTCTAGCAATTACAACTTGATAATATTGTTAATTGTTATAATCAAAACACTTACATGAAAATGGTTGTAATTGTCAATATTGCACCTATTTAATTGCTAATTTTCTCTTAATGTTAATTTAGTTCTTTCTTTATTAGTACTTTGTTCCTTTTATTTTTTTTTTAATTTAATGTTCTAGCATTAATTACATTCTTTTTCTTTTAATTAATCTAATTTTCGTTTGTTAGCGTTTTATTTTAATTTCTTTTCTTGTACCATTATTTGAGTGCTCTATTTCAATTCTTAGTTTTCATTTAATGGTAATATAATTTTCTTAGCATTTACTTTCTTCTTTCTTTTTCTTATGATATAGTTTTATTTTCTTTTTCATGTTTTATTTCTTTTAACTTAATGTAATTTTCTTTCAATACATCAGTCATTTCTTTCTTTTTTGTAATCTTAGTTTAATGTTCTAGTTTTTTTTTTTTCATTTTCTCTTCTTTTTCTTCTTTTTCTTTTAATATAGCATTCTATCTTCTTTTATTATCAATTTTATTTTCTTTAATGCTAATGTTCCACTTTCTTTTCTTTCTTTTTAATATTAGTTTAATCATTAATTTAATTCTCCTTTACTAGTTTTAATTTTTCGTCTTCTTTTTCAGTTCTTTTAAAATTAGTGTAATTCATTTTTCTAGCATTTTATTATTAGTCTAAATTCCTTTTAAATGTTACATTTTCTCTTTTTTTTTTTCTTTCGAAGTTAGCTTAATTTTCTTTCTATAGCTTTTCTTTTATTCTTTTGTTAAACCCTAAAATTACAAAAAAACTTTTAAGTTAATTTTCACTTTTAAATAGCATTATAATTTTTTTTTCTCATAATAGTTAAAACTCAATTACCATTTTCATGTCACTTTTTTCTTTTATTTTCTTTTATTTTCTTTTATTCTCTTTTAAAATGTAAAATGTTAATAACTAAATCTTCTTTTTATTTTGAAATCTTCCTTTGTTAGCTCTGCTTTTTCTTTTATAATATTCTTCTTTTCTTTTCTTCTATTAACTACCAAAAAGTACAAAATCATAAAATTATCTTTTAATATTCATTTTTATTCTTCTTATCTTCATCTTTTATGTAAATAATTAGATTTTCTTCTTAAGAGCATTTTATACCATTCTTATTTTGTCAAATCTTTTCTTTTCTTTTGAAATTTTAATTTCTCTTTAAGTATAAAATCCTTTCTTTTCTTTTGTTAGCAAATTTTCTTTTAATAATTTCTTTTGTATGCATTTCTCAGATCTACCTAGTTTATTGTCACGCCCCAACATCCGGGTCACGCGAAAGCCCACCAAAATACCCATTTATGAAAAATAAGTTTTACAGTTGATAATCAAAATGTACAATATTTGGATAAAATTTTCACAGTTTAACTCTCATAAATTGAAAACGTGCATTCTCATATATGAATAAGTATATCGCCTCAAGGCGTACAAAATCAGCCTTCTGAAACAGGCACCACATGTAAAAGTACATGTACAAAACAGGAAAAACTACAACAAATCTTCCATCATCTCAGCAACTAGGTCAACTCATCATGCTCACCTAAAAATGTTTTACAGCAAAATCCCACACCGTGAGACGAAACACAATAAAAAAAATAGACAGTAAAGCTGTAAAGCAAGTTATGCAATTACACACATACGGGCTCAACCACAGAAGCTAAAAAGGTTTTCTTTCCAAAACCACAAATTTTCCATCAGACTATCACAAGTCTCAAAAGGTTTTATCTCATAAAACCCCACATTTTTCATCCTTCAAACTATGCATATCATCCTAACATATAGCATGCCACAGTTAAGAAAAACTGTAAATAAGCAGTAAACTCCACTCAAGCCACTTAGCCGAGGAGAAAGATATAAATGTAATCCTATGTACCGACTCTGCCGTACAGACAAAGGTAACAACTATAGACTCCTGTCCATTATCCTAGTCCTGAACCACTTAAGGCCTACTAGATAATGGCAAGTTCTATACGGAGTTACAACAACAACGCCATTCACGGAGCCAACCGACTTCTTTACGGATTTTCATGACCAATGAGAAAGCACCCAAATCACACATCTTGTTTCTTTATGGTTTGCCACGACCGATGGACGAAATATAACCAAACCACGTTTACGGGGATTAACTCGAGGGACCGTAGCGAACCCACTCTGCGCACATTTTTGGACTTCCACTAACGAGCAATAGAAGCCCAACTCATAACCACACACTGTTACGATACATTTATGGAAACATTTAAAAAGAGATCCAACATATGAAAACTCGTAAAACAGTTTATACAACATATGTATAAAAGAGATCCAATTGATCAACATGGAGATCTAAGACCATTTTCATCAAAATGTTTAAAAGGTGAGACTCAACCCCACGGGTTAGCTCCAACCTCCAAAAGCACATTTTTTACCCGATTTCACAAATCACCATTTTCAAATCTCCTTTTGAAAACTATGGATACCACGTACCCGAAACACGTATATAACCGAGAAAAGGCGTAAAAATCCCACTTTTATCCAAAAATCACGGTTACACATGAAAATCACATTTGATGTATTTTCTACCCGGTGAGAAAACGTATAATCACATATATCACCCATATACAGCAGTAGGGTCTAGAATCCTACCTCGGAGAGTCAAGAACTCGACGTCCCAAAACTAAACAGCGTCAGAACGAGAATTCGACCGGATGGATGCGAAGCCCTCGGCCCCGATAGCAAGGATCCACAAAGAAATCAACAACAAACCAAGCCCCGAGCCCTCAAAGCTAGAGAGAAGGCCGAGAAAAGGGAAACTTAAGTCTAAAGCAATCTTTTTGTCTCAAAATCTCCGCTACTGGAGCTTTTATAGAAAACCAAAAATTGCACTGTCCAGTCGACCGAACCTCTGAGTTTAGTCAACCGAACTCAGAAAAAGGGGTTCAGTCGACCGAACCCTTCCCTCCAGTCGACCGAACCCAACAACAGAGGCGTACTAGAATTTGCTACTGTGTTTCAAGCCGAAAACCAACCTAACCCACCTAACTAAGGTCTGGGAAAGCATAAAACACATTTACACATGCTTTTCTACAACTTTAAAGTATAAACCATGCATCGATGCCAT
>JAULJZ010173446.1:0-23883 GCA_032270985.1 Heliamphora pulchella
TGTTATTTCATTTTCTGTAATTTTAGATTATTGTAAATTGTTGAAAGTTTAATAAAGATGTATTTTCTGGATCCCCGAGCATGTATTTATTTTTGCGTTGAATATTCTCCCAGCAAACAACACTTATTCCCTATCTGACAAATAAAGGCCGAATTAGAAAACATGTGACACTCTGATTTTAATCCCTTCACCAAATTTCTCAAACAAACATAGCCCAGGAACTAGTTTGAAACACAAGGGCAAGAGTTTCGAACTAGTAAAAATAAAAATATGTAGGATTGTGTTTTAGGGATTGTTGACATAAAATTAATTATCTCGCATTTGTTTATAGCATAATTAGACTGGTATTTACCCAAAAAATAATTAGACAGGTAGGGCTAAAAATATTGAATTATTTATACCAAATTTATAACATTAATAGTAAAATACTTTGAATTATTTACCTATGCTTTAACGATAAATAATAATTTTACAATTCTTATCACATTTTTATCTTAATTACTCTAATCCAACGTGAATAAAAAAAAATATCACAATAACCTAAATTTATGCGATAGTATTAAAATACATGTGCAGCCCTCAATTCTACTTATCCCGGCAAATTATTAAATACTTTTAAAATACTATATAGATGATGTCATATAGTGCTCCTACCAAATAAATAATCACAACTTATACAATATGGATCATATTTTATCTCATAACTACCCAACAAAAATGAGTCATCATATTCATACCGTAAAATTTATCACTATCATATTAGATAGAGCACTTGGTGAACTTAATATATAATACTTCAAAAGCACCGAATAATTAATCACTTATCATTTTCATCTCATTTAATTCCGTCCCGTCCCGTTCTCCACAATCAATTAATTGTGGCCTAAATTTACAGACAAAAAGTAAATCACAAATGAACCACACATTTGAATGTTAACAACACAACATTCATTCAGATGGAACACACTTATTTGATAAAAATGTACCGTTGTTAACGCGCTACCGTTTTTGTTGTTGAAAAAATTATGATTTTAGTTTTTCCTAACATTTTAAAGATATTATTATTATGATTATTATTATTATTTTTTTTAGTTTAACGTACTTAGATCATCTTCAACAAGTTCTCTATATAATGCATGTTTGGGCGCTAAAGTAGCTAGTCTAACTTATTTTTACCATTTTCAACAAGGCCTTTATCTAATTAGTTATTATTAAAAAAAATTAATAATAATAATAACATTTTTTACTAGTTATATTTATTTAGCCATTTTTTTTATATAATAATTAGTCAGATAAAAAACATGTTAGAGACGGTAAAATGAGTTAAGCCAACTACTTTAGCCAACGGATCTCATATAGAAAACCTGAAGGAAATACTTTAGTTTAAATTAATAGTAAAAAATAAAGAGTAATGTTGGATAGTATATATAAAAAAATAGTTAGCTAAAATAAATATTATACTTTTTTTAGTATTTTGATTAACTATTTTAAAGAAAAATGTTAAAGATGCTCTTAGATAGTATTTGATATTGCTGAAACTAGTAGATTATATATTGTAACTAGTACAATAAATTGTGAATGTTTGATATGTAGCTTTTAGCTAAAATAGAAAAAAAAAAGTAATTATAAGTTGTAACAAAAGTTACAAATATTCGAAAAAAATTATAACTTATAATTAAAATTAGTAGCATAAAACGAAAAATTATCAGCAATAGCCTAATTTGCCAAACACCCCCTTAATAAGTTATGACGATACCATTTTAACTGAAAATTTATTAGTTAAAGAATTAAATTAAACAATAATTTAAAATAAATCCGCAAAATATGTACTTTTAAGCTAACCAAAGCATAGCCTTACGGGAGATAGACTAGTCTTAGTTAATGTGGAAAGAAATTTTTAATTGTGAACGTGCCATAACAAGCACAACTCGTCAACACGGAAAATTATTAGGTAATTGAAAGTACTAGGTAAACGATAATGCCTTGTAAATATTAAATGAATTATTATTATTTTTTATTTATTCAATAAAGTGAATAAATTAATATTATTTTATTTAAAATATTTTTGGTTACATCATTTCATGGAAGAACAACATAATTTAAAAAATAATTACCGGCAACTTTGACTTTTTAATTTTTAGCTTAAAAGTTCAAAAAACTAAGGTTGCTCATTTGATAAAAATTTAAAAAAGTTAAAAAGTTAAAAAATCAAATCACAATATAAACTCTTAAAATATTTTATTTAAATTTTTACTATTTTTAAAATACAATAATATCTCTAATTCATAATTTACTTACTACCACTACTAACTATATATAATTATTAATATTAAATATATAGAAAAGTAAAATCATTCATTTTGAACAAAAAGTAAAAAAAATTAATTTTTTTATCTAAATAATTAACTTAAAAATAAAATTACCAAATAACCTATTTTAAATTAAATTTAATTTTTTTTACTAAAAATACAAAAAAAAAAAAAAAAAAACCTTCCAAACTAGTTGTTAGTTATTCGGCCCTCTTTCAACACATGGTCCTTGGTGCCAAATTACGATTAGGACAGGTTAGCATGAAAATATTGTTTTCCGATCCAGAAATAATTTGGACAATTCAAGAATAAATACAAAACAAAATCCATCTCTTATACTATAATCGTGCATCACTTTATCCTCTTGAGCTAAATAAACGTACAAAACGATCTCTTCTATTAGTATTCTGTTAAATAAGTGCACAAATAAACACCTTAAACTAAATAAGCGTATCAAATAGACCTCTTTAATTATTCAATAGTATCACTTTAACTCATTCTGTTTGAATGCTTGCAACTCCAATTCTTTATTTTTCGTTAATTTTGAAAAATAAAATATTACCAGAAAGAGTTAAAGTGATACTAATAAATAATTAAGAAAACATTTTGTATGCTTTTTGAATTTGGGAAATAAAATAATACATATTATAATTTTCCCTATTGTTTATCTTATAGACATGCAAATATAATTTCAGCTGCTATAAAAAAATTACAAACAAATATGAGACCACCCTTTTCCATGAAGTGCTCTTTTTCTGCTCAAACCCTAAAAAGATAACACAGTCCAAAAAATAAAATAAAATAACTAAAAAGACTAATCAAACTATTTAACATAATCCAAAAAAATAAAACAAAAAAGCTAATCACACAATTAATTCTTAAATATTCTGATTAAACTCTTACCTAATTACTCATGTTGAATAACTTTTTTATTACTAATATCAACTATATTTAATTGTTATAATTAATTATATAAAAAAATAATACTGTCAAAATTAAACAAAAATTTTTTTTTTTCATCAACCAATTTTAAAAAAATTAGTTTAAAAACTAATTTACTAAACAACCTAATTTAAATTCAATTTAGTGTCTGGGCTAAAACCCCCAAATAGAAAAAAAAACTTTTAAACTAATTACTAATTAACCTCTAAAATTAAATTTTTTTGTCCACAATAACAAACAAAATTAAGACGGTACTTACTTTTTTTTAATCCTGTTTTACCTCATTCTGTTGCCAATTAAATAAAATAAATATTTTTATAATTATAAAACATATATAAAGTTTATTATAAAAAATAAAGAAAACTAAAATATAACAATATCATATTAATATATTATTTTTCATCTCTAATATTTTTATATTTTTAGGGTTTAATAATTTATCAACTGTTATTGTTTATCTTGTTTATCTGTATCACATGTATTAATAAAGTATCATCTTAAAATTTATAAATTACCCTCATACATACCCATCTCATTATTGCATCGCTATTTCTCCGATATTTTTCTTTTCATTCCCATCTTGATCAATAAATTTCTCCATTATTTTCTTTTTCGTCACCACCTTGAAGATGTAGATGGAACACCTCATTCCCCGTCCCCGCAAATCTATTACCATTGCCATTCCTATTGAATCAACCAAATTAAGGAAAACAAATTTATTCGGTCACATTATTAGGTAGGTGGTTAACAATAAGTACTCGTTCACATTAATCTAATTATAGACTTTATTGCTAAATGTGTAATGAATTATGGTCCCATTTAAGAAAATTATTTATTTATTTTTTTATTTTATTTTTGTCTTTAGTAATCTTTTTTTATATACAAGAGTAAAATTATTTATTTTAAACAAAAAGTAAAAAAATTAATTTTTTACCCAAATAACCAACTTAAAAAAAATTAACTTAAAAATTAAATTAACAAATGATCTACTCTGAACTAAATTTAACATTTCATCTAAAAACACAAAAAAATATAAAAATAAAAAAAATTAACTTTTAAACTAGTTGTCAGTACAACTTAAACCAATGAAATAGTAGATATAGTTCCCACAATTACCGCCCCACCAAGAAAATAACCCATGAAAGGCAGCTGAAAGCAAGCAAGCCCACCTTCACGTGCATAGAACCAGCAGAAAAACCAAAATCATCAAAACCACATTTGCAGTTCACAATTGACAGGACACTTCCATGGAGATACATTTTATATATGTAGTGTCATAGTAACCACCGCATACTAACCACTGCAACTCAAACTAACCACTGCAGTTGCAGTAGTTAATAAAATAATAAGACAATTTTTTTTAATATTAATATATTTTTAAAAATAAAATTTATTATTTTTCTAGATATTAATATATTTTGTACATATATCTATACATTATAAATCTATTATTCACATCCCAATGGATGTTAATTAGCATTCTCCATATACATATATCTATTAACAAGTTAGTTAGGTTGATGTAACATGTATCCCATAACACATTCAAGAGTTATCCCACCTTCACATTTAATCAATGATTATGATTTATTTATTTATTTTTCTTTTAAAGATTTTTTTACTCTACAGACGTAAACAACCTAGTACAATGACTCCACGCCATCATTGCTTGGAGAATCTTCTAAAAACGTACTTTGTAAATGCTTCATATACATTTTTTTTTTCTTTATTAGATAAACATGTTTTATATACATTTAGTTAGTTATTTTCAAAAATTTTTTTATCTATTTCATAAAAATGAATTAGTATTCTTTTATATGTTATATTATTAAATAGATAAGCATGTTTCATATAGTGTCATTAAAATATTTTTTATTCACGCCTAATCAACTATTCTTGTCCACACTTAATATATTTAAGCCCTAATTAATAGTCTTTTTTATAATTTTTTTGGTTAACATGTTAAAATATTAACTTCACTTATTTATTTAAAAAAAATTAAAATAAAAAATTATTAATAAAAATAACATATTAAGAATTTTAAAATACTTTTAAGCACAAGTAATATCTAATATATATATATATATAATCAAAGATCATTCATTATCCATCTCCTCAGCCTGACCTCAACTTCCTTTGTCTTTACCCTAGTCTTTTCTTCCTCACTATTTTGCTGCATTTAATGTATACTTTTTCACATGGTGCCCCTAAATGTAGGGTACCCTAGAGTTAGCTACCAACCTAGTTCTTCTATGGGTCACCTTTCCTCAACTTCATCTACCCCCAAAACACACACACCAACAGAACATAACAGGCCAATCACATTGACAGTCGTAAAAGAAAAGTTTGGCAGAGAAAAGAAAGATATATACATGGCATTGAAATTTTCAATGGGTTGCATTTCAATTACACGCACAATCAATCATGTTTGATAGTGTTAAAATTAATATTTTATAAATGAAAAATTTATAATAAATGTTGTGAACGTTTATAAAATATATTAATTTATAAAAAATTAATAATTATAAATAATATCAAAAATTACAAGTTTGAATCTCACTCAAACATGTATTTTTTTCTCTCTATTCATCTATATTATGCAAAATAGACAAAATAAACGTAAAATTTTAATTTAAAAAGAATGAATTATTTTTATAAATTTTTAAAATGATATCTACTAAAATTTTTAAAAAAATCATATAGTAATAAATTTATATAATTTTAAAATATTTTAAATAAATGTTATTATAATAGTGAATTTTTTAAAATTTAACGCAGCCAGCCGCTCCATTCGTCCCATTGGATCCCTCTATAATACTGTGCAAGGATAAAAAAATATAAAAACGACAACATTGAAGTTTGAATCTATAGGGAAGCACACAAAAAAAAATAAATAAATAAAATTTAGTGTAAAATGGATCATAGATGCCACATATAGGTCCATGGAGAGTTACTTTTTAATATATATATATATATATATATATATAATATTAATTTAAAAATAATATTTTTATAAGTTCATCCCAATTTTTTTTTTAAAAAAAACTAATATTCGTTCGTTAAAAAATTATAAAAACTATTTGCTCCTAAATTAAAATCTAATCCCTGAAATGGATGATGTCTGGGGGCAAAATGGGTAGTGGACTTAGTTTAGTGTCCTCTCTCTCATTCATTTTCTCACTTTCTCAAGAAATGGGCCAATGGGGGGATTTGCATCAGGAGGATCAAGATTCAATGCAGATGGAGAAAAAAAACAAATCCAATAACACACAGAAACATAGAGAGAGAGAGAGAGAGAGAGAGAGAGAAATGGAATCAGAAGAGGCCAACCTGTTGGAGAAGAACTGACGAACCTTTGCATACACCAAATGAGCTAACACGAAGTGAAGGAGAAATAAAAACATATATAACAATAGTTAGATTGAGCCGTCCCGCCAATATCACACCACCACCGCCGCCGCGCCGCCGCCGCCGCCGCCGAGCCGCCGCCACTACATCATCGTAAGTCAATGGAACAGAAGAGAGGAGGGGGAAAGAGGGAAAAAAGCAAGTACAGAGGTTCTAGGACTCGGGAAGTGGGTTTTCTACAACCAACCCAACAAACCCCCACAAAAACGGAAGAAAACCACCCGGCCGCTTCACCGAAACTCTCACGACGGCGCCACCACCACCACCACCACCACTACTAGCACCATCGTCCACAGCCGCTATCGTACTCCGCCACCGTCTCCGCCACCGCCACCGCCACCGCGAGATCACAATCTTAGCATCAGACGAGCACAAAAACCGAGATAAACAAGCTCTTTCTCTCACTACCATCTTCTTCTTCTTGAAGGAAGCTGGAAGGGGACTTATTGTTATTCGTGGGTGCATTTTGGTCAAAATAATCATATAAACAAAAGAAACAAGAAAGAAAGGAAAGAGCAAAAGCTCATTGCCCCATACTGGACATCTCTTCCCCTTCCCTTCTTTCCAAGGCCTTGATGGGTATTCTTGTCCTATCTCGAAAGTTACAAAACCAAAAACCTAAAAATGAAATTTATTAAATAAAAAAAATAAAAAGAAAATCCTTTAAAATTACTATGGAAAGAAAATAATGATAATATATGTCCACTGTGGACACCGTGACTGAGTCTGTCTGTCCCTAACATAATGAGGCCAAGTAAATGAGAGCGAAATGAGGTATGAGGGTTTGGTGCCCGTACGATTTCAGCATTGTGAGAGTTTTTTTTAATAGTTATATTTATTTTTTGTTATTATTTATATGTGTGTTAAGTTTATTTTTTGTCATAATTAGTCTAAAAGGTACATTTTTTGTTTAATATTAAAAAAATTACTAAAAAAACTATATTTTAAGTTAGAAACATTGTATTTTTGTTTTTTTTTTAAATCTTTAGAAAAATTTAATCTTAGATTTTCATTTGGATTGAGGTTAAAAGAAATTGGTAAAATAGAAAAATAAGAAATTTAATCGACATTGACCTGAAAGCCCCCCACCCCCTCACAAATCTCAGCCACCACTAATTTTTTTGCAGATCCTTTGGGTGTGAGTAATTTGAGGAGAAAGAAAAAGAAATTTATATTTTTTTAATAATTTATATGAATTATTAAATAGAAAAAAATAAAAATAAAAATAAAAATAAATAAAGTGAAATAATTTTTTCTAATGAGCATTTTTAAAATTTTGCCAAAATAGAAAGATTTGGAGAGAAAAAAAACCAAACTTTATAATGACAAAAATAACCCTAAAAAAACAAACTTAAAAACTCTCATTTTAAGGTTAAATTGGTAAATAGTAGTAGATATATATATTTTTTTTTGAGATTAACCAAACAAGATATGATAGAAACAATTATTTTTTCTTCTTTTTTTCTCTCATATATGTAGAAAAAATATAATCTTTTCGTTTCTTTCTTTTTCTCTTATAATTTAAGTAATTTTTTTTCCTTACAAAATATACTGCCCTGAATGGGTGAATTTAAATTTTTGACTAATTGGTTTATTTAGTATTGTAGATTTTTTGTCTTTAGTGAATTTTTTTATTATTTAGTTAAATTATTATACTTTTTAGACATCCCTCAATGAGACGAGTCGAAAAAATAAAAAAATTAATTAAAATAAAAAAAAATAGAAAACACAAAAATAAGCTAAGAAATCAAATTCTATCAATTTTAGATTAAAATAAGTAAAAATAATCTAATAAATTAATAAGTAATATTTGCCCAAACCGGGCCACTGTTAATTGTCACCTTTACTTGCTTGAGAAGCTCAGTTTAGCTAGATTTGCGCAAGCAGTCTCTCCACTGTCTCTGTTTTCTCCTGTCCACCCTTCACAATATATCGAATTCCCCATATGCCCCTCTTTAGCACATTACACATCGCATAAAGATATTGTACGAAGAAATCTCTACTATTAAATAGCATAATGTTAACCATCGTTACTGTGCAGTAAACAATTTATAAAAATTAATAATTATATAATATATGTATTAATGAATAGATATTTTGTTATACTCTTTTAACTAATTAGACAGATGACGTAACAAGTTATGTAAGATCTATTTTCATAGGCTAGGACAACACTCAAGGCTTCGTATAAAAGCTAGAAAAATAGAAGCACCAAATAAGTTTCTTTTTCCCATTTTATTTCTTTAAAAATTCTCATTTTATTATTTTTCTTCACAAATAAATTTGATTTGATCGTCGGAAGGTCTTTGACTAATATCACACTAATGTCATCCAAAGCTAACTTCTCATTTTACAGGCCGTCTGGATGAATTGGGGTCATAGGAGAATCGGGTATTATCATATATATATATATTGTAAAACCCTATTAATATTAAAAACTATCGGTGTCTAAAAGTATTTTGAACATAATTTAATTATAAAATTAATTTTAATTAATAAATAAAATACAATTTAATTACAACATTCGTTTTACATAATAAATACACTTTTCAGTAGCCTCACTACAGATTTAATAATAATTTTCTATTAGGTTCAGTCTTAATTGTAATTAAAAGTTGCCAATATATATATAAATCGAAATACACAAAATTAATTATATTTTTTGAGCATGGTGTATATAATCAAATTTATAAAATTGTCTAATTTATTTCTTTTTGAAAGTGCATTGTATTAAAAATAGTTTTTTACAAAAGGTGATGACATTCTTTTCTTATATAGTCGAGCTCGATCTGAAGACCTGCAATAAAAAAGATTAGTTTTGAATGGCACTGGTGTGGTACTGGTCAAAGATCATTCGACGATCAAGTTAGATTTTTTTATAAAAGAATAAGATAATGAGATTAAAATTTTGAGAGGGTTAGAAGAGGAAGAAGAGCCATACCTAGTGGCTTTATCTAAGACCCACCATAAATTAGGGTAGCATACCAACGAGATTATATTTTGATCTAACTTTTAAAAATTTAAACTTTTTGATATTTCTACCAAACGAGATTGAGTTTTTAATTTTCTGGATTAAAAAAAAAACAAAAACAAAAAGCTTGTGAGCCAATTCGGCTCTCAATTCATTTTAAAATTTTTAATTTTTAAAAATCTCACATAATTTTATGCTTGGTTGATCCTGCCTAATTTTGGGCCCAAATCAAATTATTAAAAAGGGGTTTCTATAAATTTTTATACACTTATTATTTTTATAAAAAATTATTATAAAATCTTGAATGAATAAAAGTTTTGTGACAGAGATCTCATTGGAGCTTTGAGTCAATACTTTTATTTTTGGCTTCTTTAATATATTTTTTAAAATTAAATAAATAATTTTTAGGAGGTACTGTTAATAGGTGAATAATTAGGGAAAAAGGTGGTAAATATGATTGTTTCCGTTTATAAAAGCTGGATTCTTGGTTTCAGCTTCACATTGGGGTATTTGGCCAAGTTTTTTGTCTAGTAAATTTTAATTTTTTATTATTAATTTTAGTTATATGTTATAATTTAATTTAAATACTTATAATTTTTGTTACAAATTATAATTATTTTTTTTCTATTTCAGCTATAAGTTATAATTTTTATCAAATACTCACAACTTTTACTACAAGTTACAATCTATAAATTACTAATTTCAATAATGTTAAACACTACTATTAAATTTAAGCATATTTTTAATAGAGAAGCTTATAAATATTATTTTTTTCATAAACTTAATAAAAGTATTTCCAACAAGTTCTCTATACCAGGTCTCCGTTAATTAAAATAGATAGTTAGTGCAAATTTATGGTGCTATAATATACTCTTTATTCCATTACTTATTTTGAATTTTACAATTTTAGTTAGCCATTGAAGGCTAATAGTGTTAAAATAGATGTATAAAAAGTAACTAGTTAAAATAAAAATTATATTTGTTAATTTATTTTAACAAATCAAAATAATATTAGTGTTAAATATGCCAAAGAGATTTAATAAAATTAGAATCCCCAATATTTATGAAGATTTTGGGGACAAAGCCATTACTTTGTAAGTTTTGGCTTAAGAGCTTGCCCCTTTTTTTTTCTTTTTTTTTACGGTGATGAATTTTAAGCCTTAGTTTGACCTAGTTTTTTTTTTAAAAGTTTTTTGCTTAAAAATTTTTTAAAAAATTATTTATTTGGCTTTCTATTGTAATAAATTGAATTTTTTCACATGTTTCTATATCTATTCTTTACCAAAAAAAAAACTAAAACACTTACAAAAAAAAAAAAAAAAAATAGATCAAACACATGCTTATAAGTATTGTACACTAGGCAGTTCACTAGGTAGTAAATAATATATATAGAGAGTCATGGTAGCTATTACCCACTTGACATTGATTAATAGTTTAATAGAGATTTTTGGTCTATTATTTTATAAATATTAATATATTTTATATAAATATTTATATATTTTTCTTATTATTCATTTGGAGATGGTTAATATTTTCTATACAAATATGTATATAAATTTATGTAAATATTTGTAAAATAATAAAATCAACTTTGAAAAGTATATTAATATTTTTTTAAAAATGTACGGCTCATTGGGCCATTATTTATTATTTATTATTCAGTAAAATATGGTTAGTAGGGTCGTTTAATTATTATATTATGAATTAAAAAAAAGTACCATTTTTTGGGGGCAAAGATTAAAAATATTGGAACTTTTAATATTGAAGACAGAGTCTGTCCTGACCAAACAGGCACCAATTTCAAGATTTTCTTTTCGAGACTGCCACCGGATGACCAAACTTAACCCTACCCAACAGTATTCCAAACTTCCAATGGGCTTAACATTCGTTTTTGGTTTCTAGGGTGGCGCAGCGGCCTCCCCCAAAAGATTATTATTTTAGTTTATAAATGTAATAATTAGTGTTTAAGCTACACCTATAAATGAAATTTCTTTTTTTTTCTTTTAAAAAATAGTGTTTTAAGTAATATAATTTTTATTAATATATGTCAGAAAATTTTCTCCTCTGGTTCATTCGTTTAGATTTTTAACAAATATTTGACACGATTTTTTATTTTATTTTTTGATATATGACACTTGTTGTGAATTTAGTTTAATAAGTTGCAAAGCATTATATGGTACAAGAAGATGAGCATGATACAAGTCAAAAGTACAACACAGTTACCATCGCTCGATAGACCGCTCAAACAGTGTAGTCTAAAGGTTCTCTCGATATCTGTGATTGTACTGTAAAAATACTGCAAATCTGACTTCACCGCTTGAACGTTGAACAGATCGCTCAATCGGTCCCGTACGCGAGCCTCTTTTAATTCAACTACGGTTTTGCAATTTTTGACTAAGATTGAGGTTGCTAGAATTTTTTGGTTGTGTTATAAAATGGACTACTAGAGTTTTATGATAGGTGTTTCCTTGTAATATTAAAAAGTCTAGCCACCATAGTTGCCTCATATGATTATTGAAAGACTCCTAAACCTCAAAGCGCTATTGAAGAATATCTTTGAAGTTTTGATTTGCATCTCGCTTGAAGATCTACATTCTTCGTGCTGTCAAAGAAGATCGTCAAGCTGTTGGATGTGTGTCTTATATTCTGCAAACCCATAAAATTAGTATTTTATTTATATGTATTTGGACTGGGCTGGGTTAGAGTCATGAATCTACAAAAAATTTAATATGCGTAGAGCTTTATAATTATATGGGGCTAATGATTTAAGGTTGCTTATAAATAGGATCTTATAATTCTAGTAATTGTGTTGAGGGTTAAATCAAAGGGGTAGACATGTAGGAAAAGATAAAAAAATACCGAAAGCACAGGAATAATCCTTGAGTGAAAAATGGAGTTTGTTTCAGGGGTTAGGTTGTGCGTGTCGAATTTTGGGGTATTTTTAATCCCGAAATTATACACTCTACGGTTAAAATAGATTATATATCTCGCATTCGTGGACGTAGGCAGGTTGTACCGAAACACGTAAATTCTTGTGTGATTTTTTTTGTGTACGCATGATTGTACTTCTATTCCCGTTCGAGAATTGGTGTTCAAATCTCAAAAGTAAAAATTTTTGTAAAGTATTTAGATTTTATTTTAAATACTTGTATTTTAATTAATGGCAATTCAAGCTATTTTAGTATGATAATAACTCTTAAGTGATTAAGTTTTGTTTAAAAGAGTTTTAGTTGATGTGTAAGACTTGTTAGGATGAGCTTTATGTTTAATAGAAGTTTGAGTCTATAATAATTTGAGTTTATTTAAGACCCATTCTAAGAAAAATACTAATCAAAGTCTGAAATTAAGGTACAACTGCACAAGTCTAAAGTACTAGAAACCAAAATAGGATTCGTCAAAAAGCTTACTACCACATGACCGCTCGAGCTCCCAACTAGGTTCGCTCGAGTGGACCCCAAGCAGTTTCAATATGTTTGAAACTCTTCTAGGTTGGTTTTTGGTGGCCTATAAAAAGGTCATTAGGCATCCACAAAAAAAACTTTTGACACTTCATTATTCAGAGTTCCAAAAGCACATCAAAAGTTTTTTCCCATCTCCATCGTTCAAAGATTGTTCGTGTCAAATCTTAAACAACGTTATAAATTTCGATGAAGAATTCTACCAGAGTGACTATTTCAAGGATTTATTGCAGTTGGAATCAAGTGGAGAACGGTACACGTAAATTCGGCATATAAACTTAGGACTACTAGGTTGAGGATTCGACTAGTATTTATAAGTTGTATTGTACATGTTCAAAGTTATAATACTTGATTCCTAGACTTGGTAATTCTCGTGGTTTTTTATCCGTCTTGAATTTTTTCACGTAAAAATCTACGTGTTGAGATTACTTCTTCTTTGCTTATGCTTTTCTTGGATGTGATTGATTGAATCTCAAAAATATTATTTTTTTGTCAACAAAAATGGAAATTATATTTTTCAATTTGGTATCAAAGCAGAATTTGTTTTTGAAACAAATTTTTTCAATCCTAATCAACCGCATTCATGGAATTTTCTGGAAAAGAAAACTCAACCATACGACCACCCTTGTTAGATGGAAGAAACTATCTCTATTAAAAAGTACAGATGATGGCATTTTCTTAAATATATCGATGAAAGAGTTTGGATGTCTGTAGTAACTGGTTATACCCCTTCTAAACCAACTGAAAAATGGAATAAAAAGGATCTAGTTGAAGTAGGCTAGAATAGCAAGGCTATCAATGCAATCTTTAGCGGTGTCACGCTGGAAGAGTTTAGACGAATCTGTATATGTTAAATTGCTAAAGATGTATGGAATATTCTTGAAATCACACATGAGGATACCTCGACTATTAAAATCTCAAAACTTCAAAAGCTCACTACTAATTTTGAAACTCTAAGGATGGAAGATAGTGAGACTTTTGATGAATTTTATGCCAAGTTGAATGATATTGTAAATTCCAGTTTTATTTTTATTGAAAAAACTCACAGAATCTCGCATTGTTCGGAAAATTTTTCGATTACTACCTGAACAATTTCGATCAAAGGTTACTGCCATTGAAGAAAGTAAGGACATTGATCTTCTAAAACTGAAACAGTTGGTTGAAAACCTTTAGACTTTTGAGTCGACTCTACGTCAACCTAAAAAATTAAAGGTGTTGTTTTAAAATCTTTAAAGGTTGACTTGGATTCTTTTGATGATGAGGCAAAATTTGATCATAAAGTTATGGCATTTATTATGAAAAAATTAAGAAAAATTGTTTTGAATAAAAAACCTAATTTCAATGCAAAATTCAAAAATTTTGGTGACAAAAGTAAAAATGTTGCTAAGTACAAAAAGAAAAAAATTAAAAGTTCAAAAACAGACTATACAATATTTCGAGTGTCAAGGTATGGACATATTGCTCAGAATTGTTCAAATAAGAAAACGAAAAAAAAAGTCTTCACTATCACATGGGATGATGAAGTTGAGTAAAGTGATGATGAAACTGAATCTGAACTTGAAAATGAAGAATGTAAATATGTTGCTTTCACTGCATCTGCTGAATCATCTAAATCTGAATATTCTAATCAAGAATTAGGTGCTTCTCACAATGATTTCGGTAAAAGAGGATTTAGATTCAGGTTCAGAGTCATAAGATGGTAGTGAGAAAAATCTTCAGTGGGCTTATGATAAATTTCACAAAAAAATTTATAAAATGACAAAAATTATCACTAAGTTGTCATTAAATATTAAAACTCTTGAAAAAGAGAATAAAGGTCTTAAATCAAAATTGACCGAGTCACAAGCCCTTGTTTCTCAATTGAAAATTTTTAAATCTAAAATGATTGAAAAATTGGTAGTTCTAACAAACAGAGAAATAAAATTATTGAGTCTTGTGATTCTCTCAAATCAAAAGTTTTAGAATTAGAACAGGAATTACAAAATTCAATAAAGGTAAAATCGTCGTTTGAGGCAAAAATCAAAAAATTAGAATCTGATTTGAATATTATTAATACCACTCTCAAGAAATTGAATACAGGATCCCTAAACTTGGAAGAAATTCTAAGTGTTCAAAAAGTGGCGTCAGACCGAACCAGACTTGGGTATGTTAAAAAATTTTCTGTCTCGAAGATATCAAGTAAAATCAATTTTGTTAAAACTGCTAACATTCTCACAGGTCGGGTGCAAATTCTTTGAAAAAGTCTGATTAATTCAAGCCTCAAAATTTGAGAAAAACTTTTCAAAAATTTTTACCACAATCAACTGGTTTTAAAAAATTTATTCCTACCTGTCATTATTGTGATATTGTGGGGCACATTCGACCCTACTATAGAAAATTAAACTCACTGTCTTTGTATCAAAATAAAAGAAAAGCTGAAAATTTGCATGACCAAATCAAACAGTTACACGAAAAAACTCACTGGCAGTTGAGTGCTCAAGCGGACACTATGGGTGCTTGAACGGCCAACTGGTAGAGAGACAAAATAGAACACTGGCAGTTGAGCACTCGAGCAGACCTTATGGACGCTCAAGCGGACAACTGGCAGAGATCCTATTTTGGCAAAATTTTCAGTACCCAAATCAAATCTTTTCTGAAAACTCATTCCGTTTGGGTTCGAAAGTCTGATTTGAAAGGTTATATAGTTCACACGGCCTTAAAAGCTCAAAACTCTTTTATGTGGTACCTAGATAGTGGTTGTTCCCGACATATGTGAGGCGATAAATCCTTATTTTCAAGTGCCGATTCATATGATGAAAGAATTGTCACATTTGGGGATTAAAACTCCTCCAAGATTATTGGGGGAGGATCCATTAGCTCTCTAGGGCTTCCCAAATTAGATAATATTCTCCCCATATATAGTTTGAAAACAAACGTACTCAGCATTAGCCAAATGTGTGATTCACACCATAAAGTACATTTTACTAAAACAGAATATTTGATTTTGGATAAAAAGAAAAAAATTGTAATTCATAGTGTTCGAACATTTGACAACTGCTAAAGAATTTTGCCTAAAAGTGATCTAATTTGTCATTCAGTCAAAACTAATGAATTGAATTATGGCACCATCGTTTGGGACACATTAACTATAAGGACCTATCTAGGCTTGCTAATCTTGAATTGGTTAATGGAATTTCAAAACTGATTAATCCAACAAAAAATGTGTGTGGACCATGTCAGCTGGGTAAACAGATTAAAGTCCCCCACAAAAAAATAAATTGGCTTGCTACTCAATACCTTCTTTAGTTACTTCACATGAATCTTACGGGTCCTATTAGAACAGAGAGTATGAGAGGCAAGGGATATATTTTTCTGGTGGTTGATGACTTTTTTAAGTTTACTTGGGTAAACTTTCTCAAAGAAAAATCTAAAAATTTTATTGGTTTTAAATCCCTATGTCTAAAATTGAATAATGAACTGGAAGAGAAGAATAAGCATATCACAAAAATCAATCAAATCATGGAAGAGAATTCGAGAACTCAGAATTCTCAAATTTTTATGACGAACTCGGGATCCAACATGAGTTCTCCGCTCCAAAAACACCACAACAAAATGGTGTAGTAGAACTAAAAAATCGAGTGGTACAGAAAATGGTGAGTCATGCTACATGGTAAAAATGTTCCTCTCATATTTTGAGCCGAGGCCATAAATATCGCTTGCTATGTTTTTAATTGAGTTTACTTACGGTCGGGCACTAAACAGACTGCATATGAGTTGTAGAAGGGTAGAAAGCCCAATGTGAAATATTTCAAAACTTTTGGAAGTAAATATTACATTTTAAAAAATCGTGAACAATTGGGTAAATTTGACTCCAGAAGTGATGATGGGATATTTCTGGGCTATTCCATTAAGAGTAGAGCAAATAGTGTTTATAATTTGCGTACTTCTACTGTTATGGAATCTATTAATGTAGTTGTTAATGATACAAAAAAAATCTGAAGAAATACTGATGCCCAAAGCAAACGTGCTTGATCACAAATACTTGAAGAACCAGTTCAGCCCAGCTCGCCTAAACAAATAGTGGATTCAAGTTCAGACATTGTTACAGCACCATGGTGCTAGCAACTTTAGAACCTTCATCTCGAGTCAAACTCAATCATCCAATTGATTAGGTGATTGGAGAAGTGACAAAACCAGTGATCACATGTCGATAAATGCAAAATTAGGTAAATTAGGTAAGTCATTTATATTACTTGTATTTTATAAAGCCAAAAAATGTGAAAGAGGCTCTGACTGACAATTGTTGGGTTAAACATGAAGAACTCGAACAATTCATCCAAAATGATGTTTGGGAGTTAGCGCCTAGATCTGAAAATGTGAATGTAATTGGTACTAAATGAATTTTCAAAAATAAATCTGATAAACAAGGGACTATCATAAGAAACAAGGCTTGGTTAGTCACACAAGGCTACACCCAAGTAAAAGGGATAGACTTTGATGAGACCTTTACATTAGTAGCCAAATTAGAATCTATTTGCATTTTACTTGCTGTGGCCTATTTTTGGAATTTTAAATTGTACTAGATGGATGTAGAAAGTGCCTTCCTAAATGGGCAGTTGAAAGTAAAGACTTTTTTTGAATAGCCAAAAGACTTTGAGGATCCACATTATTCTGATCATGTATACAAGCTCAAGAGAGTTTTGTATGGACTGAAACAAGCTCCTCGAGCATGGTATGAAAGACTAACTGCCTTCCTAGTTAACAATGACTTTATTAGAGAAAGTATGGATAATACTCTATTCATTAAAATAGATAAAAGAGATAGTCTGGTAGCACAAATTTATGTTAATGATATTGTGCTTTGATCTACTTGTGAATCTCTTTCCATTACTTTTTCAAAATGTATGCATAAGAAATTTGAAATGAGTATGATAGGTGAACTGAACAATTTTTTAGGCTTACAAATCAAACGATCTGACAATGAAATTTTCATCTCACATTCAAAATATGCTAAAGGCCTAGTTAAACGGTTTAAGTTAGAATCTACTAAACATGTTCAAACCATTATGAGTACTTCTGTGAAATTGTCAAAAGATGAAAAGGGTAATGTGTTGATCAAACCATGTTTCAAAGTATGATTGGGAGTCCATTATACCTTATAGCCAGTAGATCAGACATTACATTATTTTTTTTGATAACTCAGGGTGTTCGGACCAGCTTACGCGCACCTCGACTAATACCTGTGGGACTAATCCCACTATCCATTTACGGGGATCCTAATTAAAAATGAGACAAAGTCTCGTATGGACTGGCCCCAAAGGATTGATAGCACCTAAGATGTTTTGAACTTGAAACTTAAAAGGGAGCAAACCCCTAAGTCCCAAGTCTCGACCATTAGGCCAACCCCTTGGGGTTGACCGGACATTGCATTTAGTGTTGGTATTTGTGCGCGCTATTAGTCAAATCCAAAGGAATCATATTTAACTGATGTTAAAAGAATTATTCAATATGTGAATTCCACTCTTGACTTTGGCATTTGGTTTTTAAAGGATACTAACTCTAATATTATAGATTTTTTTGATGTTGATTGGGCTGCATGTGCAGATGACAGAAAAAGCATTTCAGGAGGTTGCTTTTACATTTGCAACAATTTGGTATCATGGAATAGTAAGAAATAAAATGCCATATCTTTATTAACAACCGAGGTTGAATATATTGCTACTGGTAGTTGTTGTACTCAATTACTATAGATAAAACAAATATTGTCTGATTATGGTCCTAATCAATAGTCTATTATTATCTATTGTGATAATACTAGTGCTATAAATATCTCTAAAAATTATGTTCAGCACTCTAGGACTAAGCACATAGACACAAAGTATCATTTCATCTGTCAGTTAGTTGAGGATAATATCATCGCCCTTGACTATATTAACACTGAAAGACAACTGGTTGATTTGTTGACGAAACCTCTTAAAGCACTCCGATTTGAACTTCTTAGGAAGTCAATTGGAATTGGTGTGTTGAACTAATGTTTTGTTTATATACAAAAAAAAACTGGGTTGCTTTTTTCTTTTTTCTTCATTCTTCTTTGTTTTTGACCTTTAGAACAGTATACTCGATTAAGTCATGTGATTCAATCTTATATGAAACATTTCAAATATTAACTTAATGATTGAGTTAGGAAGAAGTTGCAAGCTAAGTTCCTTTTGTGAGCCTACGAGATAGTTTCTCAAATGAAGGCTCTCCGCATGTGTGATTAAATATTCATGAGATACTGTCTTGAATTTTATTGAGAAACATCCGTTTGATTAACCATTAAAGTAGAATTCCATTGTTCATATTGATGTCTATAACCACCACCATCTGAATATCTATCAACTGCTCCTTCCTCATTGAAAACTGTTTACGCTATATTTTGCTTACAAAAATGGCTACTTATACGAACCTTGCCTTTTCGTTCGTTATAGTGTGAAAATCACTGTTTATGCTACAATTTTGACATGCTTGTGAAAATGGCTACCTATACGAATCATGCTTTCTCGTTCGCTTTATTATGAAAATCACCATTTATGTTGCTGTAAAAACATACTTAGGAAAATGGTTATCTATAGAAATCTTGTCTTTTAGTTCGTATTAGTGTAACAGTCACCGAGTAATGCATAAACAAAATTTTCTTTTACCAAAATAGTTCTTTTGAGGGGGAGCTTCTGTACTTCTTCAACAGACATACATTGAGAATTGATCAAGTTTGACTTCAAATTGTGAAGATTCTTAGAAATATTCAAGTGTGTTTAACAAATATTTCTCATACATAAGGCTTGAATCTTGATTTTGTGGAAATATCTTGTAAGTAATCACAAATGAGTCTCTCGAAATTTCGACTTGGCAATTATCCTAAGTTCATATTTAATTTTTTCATATAATTTTATGTTTAACTTGATTTATCACTGAGTTTTTTGATTTGTATCTATATGGCATTTTTTAAAATATATTTTTATATTTTTTATCTTCTTATAATTCACATTTGTTTAACACATAAATTGTTTCAATCGACCCCTTTTGAAAATCTTTCAGTGCAGCTTCTAGTGTTTTATTACTACCAGTCCATTGCTCTAGCGGCCTTTTGCACGCTCGAGTGAGTTTTGTCTTTTTTAGCCACTGGTACCTCACCACTTGAGTGGCCCGATGCAAGCTCGAGCAAGCCGTGCCCAGCTAAGCCACTAGCACTTCACTGCTCGATCGGCCCCATTTGCGCTCGTGTGTACTGTCGCAATCCAGGGTTTAATAAAACAGAGCTCCGAGAGTTTTTAGTCTCATATGAACCAATCTCACTCAAAATCTCTCGGTGCTCCTTTCCCCTTGCACCATTTTGCATCATTTTGTGGCGATTACAACTTTCATTCATCATTATACACCTAAGGTACAAATCAAACATCCATTCTTGACTATCCTAGGTCGAATTTTTCATCTAGGGTTTTTAATTTGGGGATATCTGTGAAAACTTAGAGTTTCTCTTGGTTTGATTTCTCGATTCATTGCATATATCATGTGATTTGTGCTTTAATAATGTTCGATTTCCTAACTATGGTCTAAATCTTTTTTATTTGGGTTTATTAGCGAACCTAGGGTTTTCATTTCGTTGATTATTCATCCTGGAAATTATTGGTCGTTTCATGCTCTTTGGTGTTGAAATTATTTGCTTTGAATTGATTATTGTGTGACTTCACAATCTTTATGCACATCCTTGTTCAATTTCATTCGTATTGTGAAGTTTTTTTGCTTTGAGCGCACAGAACACCTCAGGGTGTTTCTAAGTGGATAGTTTGAGAAATCTTTTCTCTAAATCCAGTTATCATGTCACTCTTGACAATCACATTGTTAAAGTTAGTATACTGAAAATTATATTTTTAGTATTTAATTTTATTTTAATAAAATTAATTTTTTATTTTATGAGAATCTTTATGAGCAATGTATGTATATCATTTCTTTGTTATGCACGGATGTCCAATATTCTGTATAGTATTTAATCTGGTGTGTAGAGTACGGTTTACACACAAAAGATCAGATTTTAGGTTCTTGCAGAATATAAGTTGTATGTTTATAGTTTAGATAGAAATTGTCATACCATCGATACGACTGTGGCACAGAGCTTTAGTAGGCCTGTCTTTGTTGCGAGGAACAGATAATAGCGTTGTCTATTGTTCTAACTCTCTGTGCAAGTACACTTTGTGTGTATTGAACGAGACATTTGGGGTAATTAATTTAGTACTGACTACTGACTATACAAATTAATCTACACCCCAAGATTATTATGAATAATGCTTATCCTCTTAATCCTGAAATAATTATTGATTTGGATATATTTAATATTCGTTGTTTTGATTCATTAGAGAGTGCAATCTTATATGAGTCTATATTTTCGATAAGTTGGATAGCGGTATTATTTATATGGCAAATATTAATTATTGACAGAATTCACGTCCCGAAAAATCGAGATTGACGATACCCCTTTAAAGATACTTATAAGTTTTGACCGAATTAAACCCTGCAGATGGACTTAATTATCCGGTGATCAAATAAGTTAAGCGGAATGGCTTAAAGAATATCAAGATGCCAATTAAATTAAATTGTCAGTAATTAAATTTAATTGGAAAGTATCGAAAATCTTAACGTGGGGAGAAATTATGGGTCAGAGTGCAATTATAGTTCTTTAGTGGCGTGAACCGTAATTCAGTGTTTTATGAAAATTGTAGAAACCGCTACATGTCTTTTAATAATTGCAGAAACCTCTAGTAAGTGTCTGTGTTTCACTGAAAATCCAACTCATAATTACTCTCCAAGTCCCTACTGTAGCCCTATATATACGCGGGTAAGCTGAACCAGTTTGATGATGATTTTAGATCATTATTATTATGATATTATTTTTGTCTTTTAAGACTTAAATATATCAGGGTTCTGTCGGTACGAGTTCTCGGATGATCGTAACCCACGCTACGTTCGAGGATCGTGTAAGGGAATATAGTAGAAGATCTGACTGGAGTTTCAACTCAGAATCAAGTCGTAGTTGAAGATTAGATTGACAAAAGATATTCTTCTAAATTAACTTTGGTTGCACGGGTTTATTTTTGATCGATCGACGTCAAAATTTTTATCTGGAGCCCGTTTCGGCGTTTGCTCGTCCAGTTAATTTTTTACCAAAAATCGTTTTACAAAAACAATGATCTTGATAGTATTGCCTCCAACAAATTGGTATCAGAGCCGTTTTATTTTTTGTTTACGGCTTATCAGGGCCGGGTAATTTTAGAACTGTTGCTAACTTTATTTTGCATGCGTTCTAATCCCGATTTTATGATCATTATTTTTTTTCATGTTTGATTTAATGGTTTGAATGAATGATGATTATATTTTTTTAATCATGGGGGTTGATCGTGATAGATCGAATGTGAGCTTTTGGGATATAGAATCGATGTAATAGCTAGCTTTATATTTTTAAATATCTGTTTAGATTATTTAAGAACAGGTTGAACATTTCCAAAAGTACGAAGAGCGGAGGCGGCACCGGCGGTGGTTTGAGTTTTTACGGGCTGATAGATCACGATAAGTTTTAATGGTTTTAAATGATTTTTTTAGTAATTTTTTCTTCTGTATTTATGTATAAAAAATAATATAAAAAACAAGTCAAAAATAGCAAGAAAAAATTACCAAAACAGGTCGGTTCTGGCGATTTTGCTGGCGGTGGTTTGGCGGTGATTTTTATGATTTTTCAGGACATTTTTGGAACTATTTTTTGGAAAGTTTTTTAAACATAAAATAACAGTAAAATATATCTTAAAATACTGTCAAAAAGTTTTAAAAAAATTGGGCCAAAAAATGCATTAAAAAAAAGAAAAAAACAGCAGCGTTTTTTTTTCTAGCGGCGGCAATGCTACAGCAGTAGCTTTCAAGCAATTTTCTAACATTTTTTTGGGGCTGTTTTTGAAAAGGATTTTTTATAGAAAGATAGTACTTTTTGTGAGCTTTCTTTTGATATAAAGTACGTCAAAAACAGAGTTCGAATGAGACCGGAACGGCCTCGGGAAGTTGGCAGTAAAATGCAGCGGCGCTGGTGAGCAATGGTGGCCCATTTCAGGCCATTTTCTGATGGTTTTTCGAGCTGTTTTCGAGAATAATTTTTTATAAAAAAATAGTACATTAGATTTATTTTGATATAAAGTATGTCGAAAATCGAGTTCGGGAAGAGGTTAAAAAAGTCTCGGGAAGTTGGCGGCGCATTGTTGTGGCGGACAACAGCGTTTTTGAGGTTCGGGTCTTTTTTTTTAACCATTTTTCGAGCAGTTTTCCAGCATATTTTTTGACAGAAAAATCTCATATTTCGAGAGCTTTTCGACGATATAAAGCTCATAAAAAATAGAGCTCGAATGAGGCGGCACGAGCCGCCTGAAGGTAGTGCGAGGTGGCGTCGGCGGTGGCTGGTGGTGGTCCGACGATTTTCTCTCTCCCAGGATTGGTTTGATGTATATTTTGATATATACAAGACTGATACGATATATATTGATATATCAGATAGTATCAAGGAGTTCTGATACAAACTGAACACAAGAAACTGATTCAGAACAAGATTATTGCAGCTTATCTCTTAACAGGAGACTAAAACTCTAAGTTTTAGATGGATCATAAAATCGGGATATTTATATTTATCTTGCATTTAATTCTTTATTAACTGCATGGATGATATTTATTAGTTTTATTTATCCTGTTAATTTAATTAATTCAAATATTCGGTTTTAATTAAAATATTTTGTAATAAAAAATA
>JAULJZ010173454.1:0-23881 GCA_032270985.1 Heliamphora pulchella
ATGGGTGCATTCCGTTTGTTTCAAATGACATGGTCATGTGTGAGTTAATTACGTGTTGCATTTCATGAAGTTGATAAGCGGAATGTGATTTATGAGAAATTATGTGCTGAAATTTATGATGGCATTTGAATTGAATAAAAGGATATAATGCTAAAATGAGACATGATTGGAAATGAAATGGGAAGTTGAAATGTAAAAATAGAAAATAGGTATTATGAGAAAATATTTGGGGAGAGGAACCAGTTGTGGGTTGGACTCCCTGATTTTTGTGAAAAATGAACAAATAATGAACCGTATGGATTAATGTGGATTAAGTTGGCCTAGTAGGTCCACGGTGAAAGACTGAAAACTTGCCAAGATGGGGACCACGTGCCCACGGATTAGCCCCCGAAACATGGTGTTGTATCGTGGTGAGTTGTAGAGCTATCTATTAACCAATGGTTTCACGTAGCCTATTGGGATAATAGGGAAAGGTTTCCATAAGCTGCACCCGATATCGGTTTATTAGTTGCGATAAATTAATTATGATACGATTTTGTGATAAACCGAATAATGAAAGTGTGACACATTTTTTTGTAAAAATTCAGATAGTGAAATGATGAAGTGGATAATATGGAAGAATAAATGGGAACAACTCGGCGTGTGTGGGTGTGTGCGTGCGAAGAAATTATGAATTGGTGAAAATTGGCGAAAATTTTCATTTTTCTTCGGTTGCACCCATTACACCTCACAAATCATGCATCACCTTTGAGTTAGTCTATATCCTACGAGCTTCGGCTCACGCATGTTTACTAAACCATTTCAGGTTCCAAAGACCAGGGACGATACCAGGGCAAGGGATGCTTTGGAAAAGACTAGAAGGAAGACTTTGTGCTTGTTTATATTCTTTCATAATGGTTGTATATGAACTGAAATGGAGGATTGTAATTAAAGATATTATGATTGTAAATGAATTTTTGAGAGTTGAAGCCTTTGTTGTAAAATCGATATGTGCGGGAATATATTTGTTTAAGGAAAACTTTTATATAATTGGAACCCAAATTCTATAATGAATGAAAGTCGTAGCTGATGATCCTTAGGAGGAACGGTTTGTGGTTGGTTCATGGGTTCCCGGGGTTCGAGGCGTGACAATATTGGTGGATAATCTTTATGCTATTACTCCTATTTCTCTTACACTACTAACTGAATGAATTGAATAATACATCTAATTCACCATTTAAGAGAAAAGAACATTTCTTAATGAACAAAATGTATCTTTGGCACTAACGCCTAGGTCATATTAATCTAAAAAGAATAAATAAACTAGTCAAAGATGGACTTTTGAGTTCATTAGAAGTGGAGACACTTCTAGTTTGTAAATCTTGCTTAGAGGGTAAAATGACCAATAGGCTATTTTCGGCTAAAGGTTATAAAGCTAAAACACAATTGGAACTGGTTCACTCTGACTTATGTGGACCTATGGCTATCTAGACTAGAGGCAGATTTGAGTATTTTGTCACTTTTATTAACGATTACTCAAGGTATGGATACATTTATTTGACGCACCGTAAATCTAAATGCTTTGAGAAATTCAAAGTATTTAAGGCAAAAGCGAAGAAGCATCTGTGAAAATATATTAAGACACTTTGATCTGTCCGTAGTTGAGAGTTTCTCTTTAGAGAGTTTAGAAACTATTTATCAGAGAAGTGGATTATATCCCAGTTGACTGCACTGGGTACTCCACAGCAGAATGGTGTAGTAGAGAGAAGGAATAGGACTCTTATGGATATGGTGAGATCTATGATGAGTTATTTAGAGTTTTCTAATTCATTTTAGGATTTGCATTAGAGACAACAGCTTATATTTTGAACTGGATACCTTTTAAGTCAGTATCTTCTACTCCTATAGAATTATAGACCAAGCACAAGCCCAGTCTAAGACATCCAAATTTGAGGGTGTTCAGCACACGCGCTAAAAAAGAACACAGATAAGTTGAAATCAAGAATAAAAATCTGTTTCTTTGTTGAATATCCCAGGGGAACAAAGGGTGATTTATTTTATTATCCTAAGGATCAAAAGGTTAATGTCAGTACCAATGCCTGATTCTTGGAAGAGAATTATATAATGAACCACAAGCCCAAGAGTAAAATTGTTTTTGAATAGTTGAGATGAAATACCAGTAGTACAGTAAAAGTGCCACGAGAAAGTGTCATCAATATCTCATTGCCTTGTTGTAGTGGAAGGATTATCGAAACATGTGCCAATCTAGAATAAGATCAGAGTGCTACCATTAACATGCTAGTTTACAACTAAAAGGGTATGTGAACGTTGGTGCACAGGGTTCAGAATCAGCACAGCGTGTCACTGCTAGTACACAGACACAGGTAGTGTCTTGTCATAGTGGGAGGGTTGTTCGCCAACCCGATCGGTATATGTTATTAATAGAATCTTTTGACAAGATCCGAAAAGAACTGGATATTAAACCTTGTAACTACAACGAAGTACTCCAAGATAAAGATACAAAATTATGGTAAAGGGCTATGAATTTAGAGATTGAGTCTATGTACTCTGATCAGGTCTAGAAACTTATAGAACCACCCGATGGTATAAAATCTTTCAGATGTAAATGGATCTACAAGAGGAAGAGAGGAGCGGATGGGAAGGTAAAAACATTCAAACCTAGGCTTGTTGCAAATGAATTTACTCAAAAAGAAGGTATCGATTATGAAAAAACCTTTTCGTCGGTAGCCATGCTTAAATCTATCCAAATTCTCTTATCTATTGCGGCTCATTTTGACTACGAAATTTGGCAAATGAACGTCAAGACAACTTTTTTTATTGAAAGTCTTGATGAGTGTATTTATATGGTATAATTAAACGATTTCACATTAAGGAGCCAGGAGCACATGTTGTGTAAGCTTAAGAGACCCATTTATGGACTTAAGTAGGCATCTAGGTCTTAGAACACTAGGTTAGATCAAGCCATTAAGTCTTATGATTTTGATCAAAGTCCTAACGAGTCCTATGTGTACAAAAATGGTGATGAAAGCGTGATGGTATTTTTAGTACTTTACGTGGATGATATCTTGCTCATCGAAAATGATATGGGAGTGTTATCTTCGGTGAAGGTATGGTTATCCGGCCAGTTCAATATGAAAGACTTGGGAGAAGCCAACCACATCCTTGGGGTCAAACTTGTGCGAGATCGAAAACAAAAGATGTTGGGCTTATCACAAGCCACTTATATAGATGCAGTCCTTACTCGTTTTAGCATGCAGGATTCTAAGAAAGGGTTTCTCCCTTTCAGGCACAGAATCACTCTATCTAAGGATCATTGTCTTAAGACACCTGATGAGATTGAGAAGATGAAAGCGATTCCTTATGCTTCAGTAGTAGGAAGCTTTATGTATGCTATGCTTGGCATTAGACTTGACATCTATTTTGTCGTTGGCATGATTAGCAGATATCAGTGTAATATGGGACAAGAGCATTGGACAGCGGTAAAACATATAATCAAGTACCTGAAGAGAACTAGAAATTATATGTTGGTTCACCAAGCTGATGGTCTAGTACCTTTGGGGTACACGGACTCAGATTTTTAATCAGATAATAATTCCCAAAAGTCTATCTCGAGATATGTGTTTATGCATATCGAGCATAAATATCACCTGATATGAGAGATCGTACAGAGAGGTGATGTAACCGTGGCCAAGATTATATCGATAGATAACATTACAGATCCTTTTACAAAGAGCTTACCGGCTAAGACTTTCGATAGTTTTGTAGAGATCATAGGAGTCAAATTTATGGCAGCATAATTTTGAGAATAAGTGAGAAATTGTTAAGTTTATATACTAAAAGCCATGATTTTATAATTTAGTATTTAATTTTATTTCTTAATAAAATTAGTTTTTCTACTTATATGAAAATCTTAATGCGTAATGTATGCATTTCATTATTTGTTTGATGGCGTGCATGGATGTCTTTTATTCTACATAGTATTTAATCTGGTCTGTAGAGTTCGAGTTACACATGGAAGACCAGATTAAAGGTTTTTGTAAAATATAAGTTTTTGGTTCACTGTTTAGATAGAATTGGACAAATCAACTGCATGACTGTAGCACAGAGGTTTAGTAGACCTGTCTTCATTATGGGAAACAAATAATAATGTCGTCTTTTATCCCGACTCGTTGTCCTACTACACTTAGTGTGTATTGAACAAGATCAAGTTGAGGTAATTAATTTTATACTAACTTTATAAATTAATTTACACCACATGGTTATTATGAGTGCTTATACTCTTAATCCCAAAATATTTATTAGTTGCTTATATTTAATATTCGTTGTTTTGATTCAATAGAGGGTGCGATCTTGTATGAGTCAATAATCTCGGTAAGTTGGATAGCAATATTAATTATATAGTGAATATTAATTATTGACGAAATTTACGTTTCGAATGATCGGGATTGATGATACCCTATTAAGGAAGCATATAAGTTTTGACCGAGCCAAACCCTACAGGTGGATTTAATTATCTTGCAGTCAAATAAGTTAAGCAGAAGGTCTTAAAAAATTTATTTAAGATACTGATTAAATATAATTGTCAGTAATTTAATTTAATCGGTGAGTATTGAGAATCTTAATGTGTGGATAATAAATAAGTATTTAATAATAGGAGCTCGAATATTCAGTTTTGAGAATATGGCTGGAAGTGCAATTATAATCTCTTTAGTGGAATGAATTATAATTAATGTTTTTATGAAATTGCTTTTGCGTTGAGCTGAATTTTTATAATTATATTAGGAGCCCAAGTTATATTTACTCCACAGGTCCCTGTTATAGCCTATTTATAAGCTGTTATAAAACCTGATGTCATGATTCATATTATTCAGTCAGTGATTTGGTGGCTAGGGTCTGCATGCTCTATAAAAATTCTAAGCCTAATCAAGAAGGTTTTGAAGAACACAATAGATCAAAACTCACACTTGGTTCATGTTTAGCATTTGGAAATACAATAGAAGGCTTGTGTCGAAGATTTAACTAGAAGTTAAAAATCGCAACGGATTGTTGACTGAAAATTTTTGCAGCAACTGAAATCATCCAACCAGATTTCGGAAGGTATAATCCTAAAACAAACTTTGGGAGTTTTACCAGATTTTATTTTGATTGTTTGACACCAAAAGTTTTAATCTGGAGTTTGTTTCGATGTTTGCCTGTCCAGTTATTTTTTTGACTAAAATCATAGACATAATCTTTGGATCTTGATAGTTTGCTTCCAACATATATAAGTTGTACTTTATGCTTAATCATAGTTGTACCCTATGCATTGAAGTGATTATACCTTGTGCTTTAAAGTATTTGTACTTTACGCTTTGAGGTAGTTTTGCCACACGCATTGAAGTAGTTGAACTTTATATATTTCATCATCATTGGGTTGGGAATTACAAGGAACACCTAAATTAAAAATGGAGATGAAATGAACCCTAGGGTTGTGACATTTTTCGGACATGTTCTGTGGAATTGATGATTATTTTGGGGAGGTCCCCATGTGCTATATGCCATGATTTTATATATATTGGCGAAGGATGGGATTGGTTGGTTAATTCGGTGTTAGAAGATTTTGTGATCACACACTTGACCTTGACCTGAGAATCAATGGTCCGATGTGATGACATGGTCCATGACCTTGCCCCTTGGATGACCTGTTGGATATTTGATTCAACTACGAAGTCATCACCATGGCTGAAAGAGGGCGAACATCGATCAGTAGACTTGGCCCATGTGCATGATCGGGGTTAGGACGGTTCCCCCGATTGGGCGAACCTAGAATAACCTAGTAATAAATCAAATCTAGTAATTAAATGAAAAGCATCATCTTTACTTTAAATCATGTCCTGAATTACTTATAGCAATGATTAAATAAGTCTATAAAATAGACTTGTTGTGGAAGGTTGTTTGATTGGATTACGATTTGAGATTAGATCGGTGGGATTTTTACAGTTTTCTCTGGGCTTTGACTCACAGCGTTAATGCCATAGGTGGCGACAAAGAAGTTCAGGAACAAGAAGACTTCATAGAGCAGAAGGAATACCAAGAGCGACAGGGTATAGGGACTGTCTAAGGAGACTTGGACCTTCACTTATCGCTATTTTTTATTTGCATTTCCTGTGTATCAATTAATTTTCTTATCTTACTTAAAAACATTATGATGGATGACTATACTATGATCATTATTTTGCGAATACCGAAGAGAGAACTTTATGTTATGAATGTAGTACTTTGTATTTAATTATGAAAATGTTGTGTTAGCATAATCCTTATCTATATTTATATATGTCTTAACATTTTCAAAAGTTGGGGCGTTACATGAATTCTATATTTGTTTATTAAACTGATAGTTGGATTAATTATCCTAAAGGACTATCATTTCCATGGATTGAGGGATAACAAATCCCATGGGGAAAGATAGGATATTGAGTCCAGGGATTGTAAAGGATATGTGACTTATGCTTTGTTTGTTTCAATGTAAAATATTTTCTAATAAAATATTTTGGTGTTTTGCATTTTTAAGAGTTTTAAAATTAGGGGCTAAGGTCACACCCCGTTTCTGTTTTTGGAGACAATACTGCCAAGATCATTGTTTTTGCAAACGATTTTCAGAAATAATTAATTGGACGTGCAAACGCCGAAACAAGCTCCAGATAAAACTTTTGACGACGAACGATCAAAATAAAATCCGTTCAACCAAAGTTAATTTAGAAGAATACCTTCTGTCGATCGATTCTTCAACTACGATTTAATTCTGAGTTGAAGCTCCTGTCAAATCTTCTACTGTATTCCCTCATGTGAACCTCGAACGTAGTGTGGGTTACGAACTATCGAGAACTCGTACCGGCAGAATCCAGATATATTTACTCTTAAAAGATAAAATATGATATATCAATATAAAACTGATTCAGTCTACCCGCATATATATAGGGTTACAGCATGGACTTGGGGAGTAATTATAAGTAAGACTTCTAGTGAAATACAGACACCTGTTGGGGCCGGGATTTTTGGAAAATATTTTTAAAATAAGAGAATTCAAAGATGTAGGAAAAAAATTTTAACATCTTGAAAGTCAAATTTTGAAAATCCCTTTTTGTTGAAAATAGAGTCGCCACTTAGTTTTTGAGAAAAACTAAGAAAAATAAAATTAGCTACTGATCTTTAAAATGTTTAACCAGAGAAAGAGAATTCGAGGGCTAAGGTACGAATCGAAGAAGGTATTAGGCACCCCGTTCGCCCAACCATAAAGTTGGCCTCTACTAATCATCATTGGTTCTTTAATATGATTTCTCAAATGCATGCAAATAAAAAAAGTAGAGGCAAAGAGAGAACATCCAAAATCAAATATAAAAAATACATAACATATATATATAGAACGCCAAATACAAGTATTAAAAGAAAAATACTAAATCCTATGACATGCAATTCTAACTAAATAATACATAGAACACTACCACATGCAATTTCACTGAAAGAACATAAGCTATTATGATTTAAATAAAATGGAAAAAATATGCTAGAAATTATTAAAATTACCAAAACATTAATTGTTACAAAATAGGCTAAACTATTCTAAAATTTTTTTTTAAAGAAAATAACCAAAACATGCTTATTATCAAAACCAACAAGGCTAGCATTAACATGGTGAGTTTTTTAATAAAAGGAATAAAAAATACATTAAAAAAACTACATTAAAAGAAAGCCTACTAACAAAGAAATAAGAGTCTTATGACAAAAGAAAACTGAAGTATTTTAACTAAAAGAAAATAAGAACAAAAGGATGGTTTACAAAATTAAAAAAAAAAGATAAAGAGTTCTAAAAGAAAATGAAAAGGAACTCAAAATTAAGAAATTAAGATTGGCATATTTGCAAAATAAGCTAATACACCTAAACTAAGAACATTAAGCTAAAAAAAGGCTAGAAAATGTTATTAAACTAATAAAAAGAAAATCTAATTATCCTCATTTTATGTTTTTAAACAAAACAAAAGAAAAATAAAAATTAAAAGAAAAGAAAACAAAATAGAAGAAAAATTACACTTAAAGATGAAAATTAGCTTAAAAGACTTTTTATGATTTTTGAGATTTAACAAAATAAAAGAAAAAAAATGCAATAAGTACTATGAAAGAAAAACTAAGCTAATATTAAAAGAAAAGGAAAGTGGAACTTTATAAGAAAAATAAAGTTAACAAGAAAAAAAAATAAAGAAACATGGAACATTAATATTAAATGAAAAATAAAAGAAATTGGACATTAAAAAGAAAAATAAAGTTACATTACAAGAAAAATAAATGAAAAGGAAAATAAATGTTAGAAAAGAAAACTACATTAATAGTAAAAGAAAAAAAAAGAGAATAAATGTTAGAAAATTAAATTATCATAAAAAGAAAAGAAAAGGGGCGAAATACTAGAATTAAATAGGTGTAATATTGACAATTACAATCATTTTTATGTAAGTGCTTGAATTATAATAATAATGACATCGTTAGTCGTATTACTAACTTATATTAGCACTAATTAACGATAAGATTAGATGTAAGTAAGTGAATAAACGAAAAACTAATATTTAAGTAAATAAGTAAAAAAGCTAAGCCAAATTAAGCATGCTAAACAAACTAAGTACAAAAATTGAATTCTAGTGATTAAAACAACTATGTAAACAATGTAAGAGAAATAAAACAATGAAATTAACCTGGTTACTAGGTAGAAAATAGAGCTAGAAGGATCGGGGATCTAAGAAAAGTACCTGGGTCTCTGAGGAATCCTCAAGTCGTGGAATGTGCTTCAATGGTTCAATCCTCGGATGATGATTCCAAGCTAGGGTTTCAATGTAGGCGTTGGAGGTTTGGATTCGGTATTTCAGCAGGGCTTTGGCGTCGGGGCTCGAAATTACTCGGCGACTCGACAGAGTTTCTCTCATTAAACCTCTCTCTAAAATTCTGTCCTTGAAAACGTACCAGGGGTACGATATTTATAGAATTCTTCAACCAATGAGATGGTGCCACGTTCTGGGGCATGTCAGGCCATTTAGAGTTGGCGGTCGCCATGTTTTCAAAGGTTCCACAAGGTTCTATTGGTGGTCGCCACAATGAGAGTTGGCGGTTGCCAGGTTGAATGTGGCGGTCGCCACTTTTGGCTAGGGTTTTCAAGAGGTTCTATTGACGGTCGTCATAACGAACATGGTGGTCGCTGCTTTGGGAAATGACTTGTACGACAAGTTATTTGGTGGTTTGAAAAAATTTCATTAGTTTGAAGGTTTTGATGATTGGGTTCAAATACCGAGCTTGAATAATTTCCTGAGGATCGTACTGAGGCACCATTCCACCTGTTTTCATCATTGGATTCACCTAAGACTGGGCGGGATTAAATTAGGGTGTCTACAGTTGCCCCTATTTGATATAACTTGCATAGCAACACGTGATACAGGTTATATCAAAGATTCAGAGATAACAGCCATTTGACCGAGTCGTTAATCTTAGGCCGCAAGCATACAAGCATACTTATGATGTTGGTCGTACTCGAATTTCCATCGAGCTGCCTGTGTACCCTTTTGTTTGGGATCAGACCAAAACGTAGTTCCTGGGAAAAAATGCAAGGATGCAAAATAAGAAACATGAGGTGGATGCTACCATGATGCCGACGCAGGTGTGATCGAACAAATCCCAAAGATTGAATCAAAATCTAAAGGAAGCACAAACAAGCAAGTCAAAGATCGAGTTAAGATCTAAGAACTCGGCTGGGGATAAAATAATTAAAAAAATCGAGTTAAGATCCAAGAATTATCTTAAACGGGAGAGCAACAAGGATTTGATAGGTCGAGTTAAGACCTAACAATTCGGAACGATAGTGAGGTAAAAATAATCAAAAGCCAAGTTACGGCTTAAAACTATTCATACCGGGAAGAATAATCATGAATTAATAGGTCGAGTTAAGACCTAAAAACTCGGGACAAAAGCGAGATAAAAATAATTAAAAATCAAGTTACGGCTTGAAATTAAATTTATCGAAAAGGATAATCACGAATAAAAATATTTTTAGAAAACACCCAAGATTTTAAAATTATTTTTAAAAAGACCTTAAAGTTAGAAAAACAGCTACACAAAATAAGAAAAATTAATTTTAAGGGAAATTATTTTTATTTTTATTATTATATTTTTTTTTTTTGTTAGCAAAAATATTTTGTGAAATAATATGCACGAAGTCAATACGCATAAAAACAAAGTAAAAGGAAATAAACATGTACACAAATAAAAGACCCCCAAACAAACCCCTAAAAATCCTAAAACATCATGATGGGCAAACTGACCTGATGTGACCGTTGAGTACCTGGCGGTCGTCAAGACCAAATCTCTCTGACATGGTGACCTCCGGGTAAAAACCCTTCCAACATGGCGGTCGCCATGTGTCCCTTCAAAAACTTAGCGGTCGCCATAACTGAAGGTGGCGACCACCACCTCTAGGCGTGCACAAGGTCCTTGAGGCGCGCGGACCAGGCTCATTCCTCACATTCCACTTTCCCTCTCTAGCTCCCAAACACTCTCGCCTCTCTCTAACCTTCTCCTTGCCACTTCATAGCTTTTGCACCTCTTTGCTTCTTTCTTTTCCTTGCTACGAGATGTTTACCCTATTGTTCGTGATCCCTTTTCTTTTCATGGCTAGTTCAGGCTAGAATGATGACTTGGGGGCACGACAAGGCCCTTCTGCTATTGGGAGTTCTTCCATAGGAATTCTCGGGGGTACGTCCACTAGCCTTCCTGCTTGCGGGGTTACTTCTACACAGCCTTCTGCTGCGATGGACGCCCTCTTGCTTGAGGTGAAGCGTGCCTCCCGCCGTGTTGCTGAGGAGGAGGCACAGGCAGCTGCCGAGGCCCAGGCAGCTGCAGATGCTATTGCTGAGACTGCAATGGCCGACTTATTGGATCCTGATGCTGGAAAGGGCCACCCAGTGCCCTTTGACCCTCACACCTACGCTCTGGTTCCCGACCGCTTGCTTCTGGGTGGGATGCGGCGCTACGAGCCGCCCACAGACTACATTGCTGCTGACGTTCTACTCCGGGAGCCTGATCAGCACATGTCTCGATAGTGCCCTACGGTAGGTTCCCTATCCTTATTGTTCAATTATCAAAGCATGTTTTATGATATATCAAACATAGACGCATGCCTACGATCCCCCATGATGATATGACATGATGTGATGATTGTTGGAGGCAATACTGCTAAGATCATTGTTTTTGTAAAATGATTTTCGATAAAAAATTAACTGGACGGGCAAACGCAAAAACGGGCTCCAGATAAAAATTTTGACGTCGAACGATCAAAAATAAACCCGTGCATCCAAAGTTAATTTAGAAGAATACCTTCTGTCGATCTAATCTTCAACTACGACTTGATTCCGAGTTGAAGCTCCAGTCAGATCTTCTACTGTATATCAATAATGATATTAAAATCATCCAAAACTAGTTCAGCCTACCCGCATATATATAGGGATACAGCAGGGACCTGGAAAATAATTATGAGTTAAACTTCCAGTGAAACACAAACACTTACCAGCGGTTTCTGCAATTAAAGAAAGACGCATAGCAGTATCTGCAATTATGGAAAACCAGCAGCGATTTTCGTAATTTTCATAAAACACTGAATTATAGTTCACACCACTAAAGAACTATAATTGCACTATGACCCATAATCTCAAGACCTTCTAGCATTGAGCTCCTATTATTAAATGCTTACCATTTCTCCCCATGTTAAGATTTTCGATACCCACCAATTAAATTTAATTACTGACAATTTAATTTAATCGGCATCTTGATATTTCTTAAGCCTTTTCGCTTAACTTATTTGACCGCTGGATACTTAAATCCACCTGCAGGGTTTGGCCTAGTCAAAACTTATACGCATCCTTAAGGGTGTGTCGTTAATCCCGATCATTGGGATGTAGATTCTGTCAATAATTATTATTTGCCATATAAATAATGCCACTATCCAACTTACCGGAAATATAAACCCATATAAGATTGCACTCTCTAATGAATCGAAATAACGAATATTAAATATATGCAAATCAATAATTATTTCGGGATTAAGAGGATAAGTACTATTCATAATAACCTTAGGGTGTGAATTAATTTACATAGTCAGTAGTCATTAATAAATTAATTATCTCAAATGTTCCGTTCAATATACACAAAGTGTACTGGAACAGAGAGTCGGAACAATAGACGACGCTATTATCTGTTCCCCGTAACCAAGATAGGCCTATTAAAACTCTATGGCACAGTCATACCAATGGTATGTTCATTTTCATCTAAACTGTGAACATAAAATTTATATTCTGCAAGAACCTAAAATCTGGTCTTCTGTGTGTAAGTCGTACTCTGCACACAAGATTAAATACTATGCAGAATATCGACCATCTATGTATATCAAAGAAATGATACACATACATTGCTCATAGAGATTCTCATAAAATAAAAATTCTATTTTATTAAAATTAAATTAAATACTAAAAACATGATTTTTAGTATACCAATCCTAACAATGATGATATTGATGAATGATGATGATGATTGTTGTGCGACTTATTTGAGATTTTAACTTAGGTACCCGTGCAATGGAGATTAAAACAGTAGGGACACTAGATTTTGAACAAACAAATAAAAAAATAAAAAATAAAAAATGCAATTATTTTAGTGAAGAATTGCAAAATAAAAGGCGTGAATTTTTTTTTATTTTGGGGAGAACATTAAGGAGGGATTTTTGTTTTTATTTTTGGGGCATGAAAACTGAAGGAATTATTTTTATCAAAAATCCTATTAGAGGTAATTTTGTCGAAACTCCTAAAATTTAGAGCAAATTTTCACGAACTCTAGAAATTTAAGGGGCATTTTTAAGAGAAAATCAAGGAATTTTTTTTTTTCAAAAGTTCTAGAAAATTTAGAAAATTATTTTAGAAAATCCTAGAAATTTGAGAAAATTTTTAAAAAAATCTTAGAAATTTTTAGAAAGTCCTGAAAATTTGAGAAAATTTTTAAGAAAATCCTACAAATTTTTTAAAAAATTCTAGAAATTTAAGAAAAATTTTAAGAAAATCCTAGAAATTTTCAAGAATGTTTTAGAAAATTTAAGGAAAGTTTTAAGAAAATCTTAAAAATTTTAGAAAGATTTTTAGAAAATTGGGGTAAGTTTTCAAAAATTTCTAGAAAATTAAAAAAAATCCTAAAAGGTTAGAGCAAAAAGGGCAAAACACAAATATCAAAGGGAAGGGATTTTATTATTATTATTATTATTATTATTATTATTATTTTGATTTTTTATGGAGAATAATTGACACGAAATGATAGAGATTTGCCTAGCGTACCAAGACTTAGGATTCCTAGTCATTACTAGGACGTGCAAAAATCAAAGGATCGTCACTTACACACGAACCAAGGGTTAGAAAGATTTGCTTGGTTTACCAGGGCTCAGGGTGCTTAGTCTTTTACTAGAACGTGCAAAAATCAAATGATCGTCACTTATACACGAACCTATGGTTAGGAAGATTTACCTAGTTTACCAGGGCTTAGGGTGCCTAGTCTTTTACTAGGACGTGCAAAAATCAAAGGATCGTCACTTACACACGAATCTAGGGTTAGAAAGAGTTGCCTGGTTTACCAGGGCTTAGGATGCCTAGTTTTCTAGGACTTGAAAGATTTGCCTAGTTTACCAGGGCTTAGAGTGCCTAGTTTCCTAGGGCTTGAAAGATTTACCTGGTTTACAAGGGCATAGGGTGCCTAGTCTTTTACCAGGACGTACAAAAATTAAATGATTGTCACTTACACAATAACCTAGGGTTAGGAAGATTTGCCTGGTTTACTAAGGCTTAGGGTTCCTAGTTTCCTAGTGCTTGAAAGATTTAATGGGTTATTAGACACTTGAACCTAGGGTCTTTATTGCTTTCAGATATTTTTCTGCACTTTACTTGTTTGATCTGCTCTTTATATATTCTCTGTGTCCTTTCTTCTTCTTAGGCTGATCACTGTGTCAGAGACTTCGGAGGTTCTGCCTCCGGGGAGGTGTTGGAGTGGTACGACACCCTCTTTGCTCCCAGCCGAGCTTACATTGATGCCTTCGATTTTGCTCGTTTCATACCCTTATTGGGTAGGACGAGTAACAATCGGGTATGATTGACAGCTCTGGCGGAGCGGTGGTGGGATACCACCAACACCTTTCATTTCACCACTTTTGAGGCTACCCTGACGCCTCTGGATTTCTCGCTGATTACCATTATCAGAGTCGGCGTTGCCCCTATTTCTTTTGACCACACCATTGCTCGTTCTGCTGATGCCCTGATGTACTTCCTCGAAGCTATTCCTGCTCAGATGGACAGAGACCAGGTCCAATACACTTGGTTCTTCGAGCGATTCAGACATTTTCATAGCACCGAGCCTCGTCATTTTGAGTGGGTTTCCTGGGGTTTTCTGATGTATATATTTAGTACCTCCTTGTTCTCAAACAAGGAAAACACCGTCCATTTACATTACCTAGGCGCCTTGGCTCATCTTGACCGAGTCGCTTTGTTTGATTGGAGAGGAGCTACTCTCGCCACTCTCCACAGTTTTATGAGGACTCTCACTCGGTTCCCCAAGGAGCTCAGCATCGAGGGATACTGGAGGGTGTGGGAGGTATGATTTAGTTTATGCCCTTTTCCATTCATTTCTGTTTATCCATTTTTTGCTTGCTAACATCTTTCCTTTACAGTTGTGGACTTATGAGTTCCTCGGGCTTCATGTCCTGGTGAACTCTTCTGTAGACCCTTCAGTCATTCCTCGAGTAGCTCGGTGGTCTTGAGGGCTGAAGGGAAAAAAGGTTGGGGGAAAGGACATCGACTGGTTTCGTGTGTCTTTGGACCGGCTGACCCTCCGACCAGGTATCATTATTTCCTACTTACTGCATTATACTGTCTACTGTTGTTTATTGCACTATTCACTGCACTGTTCACTACATTAATCACTGTACTGTTCACTGCACTGCTTATTATTTCTGTTCACTACACTGTACTGCACACTGATCACTGTACACTAGCTGTCATATTGCACTGCATTCGCTGCTCACTATTTATTGCTTACCGTTGTTTACTTTGCACTGTACTTTGCAGGTTTACTGGGACGTTTGGAGAGGGGTAGAGGATCGAGCCGGCACAAATTTGATGCGCAGTCGAGACCTTACCTAGAGGCAGATCATACTGGAGGGTCCATTCAGTTAGGAGTATTATCTTGGTGAGCGAGTGGTTTGCCAGTCGCTCGGCCTAGATCACTTCCATATACCGGTGGTTCCTCCAGTACCCATGCGCCAGACTAAGCTTCTAGGCCGTGTCAACTTGCTGCTTGAGATGGTGGGGACCCCAGCTTTAGAGTTGCTGGTACCAGAGGGGGACTACACTGCTTGGGCCCGGGCCCATTTACTGGTTCCCTTAGGTCCTGGCCCGACTACCCCTGGTGGCAGGACGAGAAGGCGGGCACCAAAGGATGCTGATGCCGATGCTGCTGAGGCTGCTGCAGGTGGAGCCGCTGCTGCTGGAGCTGCTGTTGGTGGGATGAGGGGCCCAGAGATCCCATAAGATTCCAGACCATAGCGTATGGCTTCCCATTTCCTTTGTCGATCCCTTTTTCGCTGGCACCGGAGTTCAGGGTTGACATCGGCCGGGTTTGTCTTTTACCTTTCTTTCAATTACTCGTTCTTCTTATTTATCTAGTTTTCTTGAACTGTTCTCTCTTTTATTCTTTGTAGATTGACCAGACTTGGCTTAACCGTACAATGCTAGTTATCGTCCTGAGGGCACTGGTCCGGCAGATGGATGCCACAATGTGAGCAGCAGGCATTGCTTTCACACCGGTGGCCATTGTGAGTAGCTTGCACATTCTTTTCAATTTTTTGGCACTTTCTGTCATTATTCTATTTTGAGTCATACTTCTATTTTGACAGCCTCCAGTTCCAGCCATCGGTATAGTATCGCCATAGGCTCCGATTTGGCCACCTGCTCCACCCCCAGCCCCAGCTCGTGGCCGTGGTTCCCGAGCATCTTCTTGGGCTCGCTCTAGAGGATCTGGCTCTTCCGCTAGGAGTCGTTCCAGAGTCGTATCTTCTACCTCTGGCAGTGATGATGGTGATGATTTTGACAGACTCTTCGAGGATGATAGCTCAGAGGAGGACGGTCCTTCTTCCCGTCGGGTCCGCCCGAGGCACGACTGAGAGAGAGAGAGCTCCCCCTAGCTTTATTTATTTCCAGATACACTTTCTTTATTATACATTTTGGTTTTCACGGGCCTGTATGCCTCAACTTGGTACATTTATGGGCCTACGTGCCCCTATTTATGAGTTATTGGGCCTAGGTGTCCTAGTTACATTATACTATTTTTTGTTACATTTTCAGGCCTTCGTGCCATTTACTGCCTTATATTCATCTGTCCTGTTTGGTTTATTTTGTACTTACTGCTCAAACTATCCTGGATGCACGATACCAAGTTGAAAACTTACACAAACCACAGAAACTGCAAAAAACTAATACACACCCACCATGTCTACACATGGCGGTTGCCACTTCCACAAACATGACATGGCGGTCCCCACAATCCAATATGGCGGTCGCTTGGTCAAAGGGCTGATGTCACTGTATGGTGCCCTTTCAAGTTGGTGGTCGCCCACTCCAAGGTGGTAGTTACCACTTTGATTGTACTTTTTTTGCTTTTTCGATCTCCAGCCTTTTTCTGCTTCATAAATACAGCCCTGGAGGCCCCATTTTCTGCTATTCTCATTCAGATGGCTGGTCCCCTTTCTTCATGGGTTGAGGCTTTCTCCCATATTGAGCGTTTGAACTTTTTCCCTTTCGGTATCAACTCCTTATTTCCTCTCATAGCCAAAAAGATTGATTTACTGATGTTGAAAGCAACTACTGAGCTATGGGACCCACAATCCCATGTCTTCCTATTCGGCTTCGAAGAGCTATACCTCACTGTGGAGGAATTTACTGCTATCTTGGACTTATCCCCACGAAGCTTCGTTGTTGTTCCCACTTTCTTCCTTTCGGCTCGACAGCAAGTGATGCGACTTTGTGGTCTATCTAGGATGAAAACTTTCCTCCTGACATCGGGTGACCGTCTTGACATTCCATGGCTCATTGAGAGGTTCCGTCCTATTGGTGACCTTAGCTACCTTGACTTTTAGCTGCGTCGTTGTTATGCCTTTTGTTTCTATCTTTTTACCCAGTACCTTCTCATCCCTTCTGACGGGTGAGTTAGTTGCGCATTAGTCGACATCGTGAGTCAGATGTGGATAGAGAAGGACTTTGTACCACTCGTCTGAGTCGAGACACTACTGGGCCTAGACGTTGTGCGTCGTGCATCATGGTGAGACTAGTACTTTTACTGGCAGCCTCTTGCTCCTTCAGGTAAACTCAAACCTTTCTCTTTATTAGACTTGTGTCCTATTGCAAAGTTCTTCTCTCATTGATCAAACTTTTTTCTGTAGATCTGGTTGATGGAGAAAGTAAATCTCATGCAAAAACCACCTACTGACAGACACAGTGTTGCAGCTTTCCTTTACCGCTCCTACTCTAATATGCCACACCGAGTGTGAGACCCTAACCCGTTTTCTTTTTTGGCATTTTTCGACGCGCGTTATGTGTTTTCGTTGCAGCACGTTTTATATGCTTTTGATGCATGTTTGAGGGTAGAGATGCATGTGGGAAAGGTTCTGAGGGCCATTGGGTGTTATAGAGAAGTTTTGGAGGCCTATAAATATGTTTTACGGGAAAACTTACTGGAGAAGTTTTGGAGGCCTATAAATATCTGGAATAAGATATTTTCATAAAGATATTTTCCAAAACTTCTCTAGTAAGTTTTTTCATTTTCTCTCTACCTTCTCTCTATGTTCTCGGGGGCCCGGGGCTCGATTTTCAACGATCCAACAGCCGATCTTTGTTATTGGCACGGTGGACTACGCAACCATCTGGTCAAATTTTAATTTTGGTGAAGCTTAATTTTGCACATGGGTCGAGACATCGAGCTTTTAACTCACCGAGGTAGGATTCTAGACCCTACTGCGGTATAAGGGTGCTATGGGTAAACGTGTGTATTTTTAACGGGTAGATTGCTGTAGATCTGGGTTTGTGTTAAAGTTGAGTTTTGGGCTTAAAACCTATTTTTCGGTATTTTTGTGGATGGAATCTGGTATCGGGAGTTTCTTTTGAGGTCTTGGTGTTATGCCTGGGAGTGTGGATGTTCACGGGTGTTGATTTGGAGTTTGGAGGCTTCGATTCGGGATTCGGAGGGCTGAAACCGTAGCTTGAAAAACGGTTTCTGCCACTACTCGGTCAACTGAACCATGAGGTTCGATCGACTGAAGCTTAGCTTTTGGGTTCGGTCGACTGGACTGAGGGGTTCAGTCGACTGAACCGTGTTCCAGGCGTTTTTTGTTTTTCCAGTGCGGTCTTCGGTCGACTGGGGGCTTGGTTCGGTCGATTAAACCTCTAGGCTGTGTTTTGGTGGTTTTACGATTGGGTTTTGGTTTCTGATTGGTGTCTTATGGTATTCAATTGATTAATTTATAGGAATTAGTTGATTCAAATACCTGTGGATTCTTTTTGGGGTTTAGTTGGTTGTGTGGTGGTTTCGGGGGTCGTGTCGTGGCCTCGGGTGTGCGTTTGAGTGTTGCCCTCGTGGGTGACATGTGTGGTAGATACGGCTTGTTGATGCACGGTTAGGTGCGTGGTTTGCTGTTGGGTTGGTGTTAGTGCGGGTGAGCGTCGTGGGTCAGTGTTGGCCGTGTTGGGAGTTTTTGGGCCAGTGGTTGTCGTGTGGGTTATCCCATGAGTGGATGTCGATTTTGACGGGTGGTGTCATGATGTGGTTTTATATGGTTATATGCATATTTAACTCTATTTATTTATGTACGGAATATGTAAGTGAATTACATAAGGTGATATCGTTATGTGTAACGTGGTTTATACTTTAAAACCTAGAGTTTTATGGGCATGTGACGTGGTGTGTGGAATGTCGTGTTGATACATTGTTATATACTTTAAATACTGGTTTAAGTTTGCATATGTGTATGAAATGGATTAGATGAATTTGTGATCTAGTGGATGTAAATCCTGGTTGATGATGCACGTGTGCGTGTGTTGGTGTGTGAGGTAGGCTGCGAAGCCAGTGTATGAGATAGGCTGCGAAAGTCAGTGTGTGTGCGATTGGGGCTGCGGTAGTCCTTCGGTGAAAGTTCGAGAAGATGCGTTAGTTGGGACAGTGGTCCTTCGATGAAAGTCTGAAAAGATGCATAGATTGCATGTACTGCATATTAGGACGGATAGATCAATTTTCTTAAAAAATGTATTATCGGCCTACGGGAGTCGAAATACTGTATTAAAGGCCAATGGGAGTCGTAATATTGGAATCGTTTTCATGGCTCTAATGAGTCAAAAAATGGTTTTTATCCTCGCTTTCCCTTGCATGTGAAAATGGCTTTCTGGCTCTGGTGAGTCGTGATCTAAAACTGTTTTCAAATTATTTTAATGGCTTAAAAGAGAGTAAAAAACTGCACTTCATTTATCGAGCATGTTTAGCTTATACTGCATGCGTTGTTTAAAATCTGCTGAGCTTTGACTCACGGTGTGGGATTTTGATTTTCTTCAGTTATCGATCACGCAGGTTGATCAAGAGGTACTGGAGAGGTGGAAGAGCTGTAGTTTTCCTTTTGTTAGCCTTTTCTCATGTATGCTTATTACATATTTTTCGAGCGTTGGAGCCGTGTAATGTTGCCATTTGGCATTTATATGCAATGCATGTTTGGTTTATCTTTGAGGGTGTATTCTCGGGTTGGGTGTTGTATTTGTTTGTTTGTGGGTATTTCACGTGGTTCGAAATTTGAGCCGTGATAACATGGTATCAGAGCTTTGGGTTCGAATACCTAAGAGCCATGGGAAGAGGTTGCATCACCGTGTGAGGTTGATTGTTTGTGCCTGATTGCATGTGTTTATATGCTTGGATGACATGTATATGTTAGCATGTTGGATATGTGAACGATGTGTATATGTGAGTATGGGGGTTAAACTGTGGGATTGATTAGTCTAGCCTTCGAGCGTTTGGATTAACAAACTTGGGAGACAAGTTAGAAACACGTTTAGCTGATGTGATTTCTAGCACGAAGTCTGAGTAGATTATCCAGATTGACGAGTCATTCTTGTTGGTTCTCCTCGGTATGTGGGGTTATTTACCATGATCCTATGTGCTTATGTGTTAGCATGTCTATGTGGTTTATGCTATGTGATGCATCTCACGTTCTATCTTTTTCATATAGACACGATGTCGGCGAAACGAGGGCAAGGCCGTGGTCGAGGCTATGGCCTTGCTGGCCAAGGGGATATTCCTATCCCTGATGCTGGGGATGCTAATGCTCCCCAGGGACCGATGGATGCGATGAAGCTGTTGCGTGTGCTGGTTGGTTCTTACCAGCAGCTGGTTGCTAGGGGTGAGCCTGTTAGGGAGAGGGAGGCAGTGCCTGAGGTGAGGGAGGCGAGGGTTACAGTTACGATGCGGGAGTTCCGGCGTATGGATCCGCCTACCTTTGCAGGAGATCCTAATCCTCTTATAGCGACAGAGTGGTTGGAGTTGACGACTCGGATCCTTGACTCATTGCAGATTGTGGAGGATGAGTTGCGGGTTTCCTTTGCCACTTTTCTGTTGAGAGGTAATGCTCATCAGTAGTGGAGATATGCCAAGACTACAATGGGGGCCACATGGGCAGCTTCCACACGAGTCTTTCTGGAGAGATATTTCCCAGCTTCGAGGAGAGACTTATGTAGGGAGGAGTTCTATTCTCTTACCCAGGGGGCCATGGACATCATGCAGTATGAGGCCAGGTTTACGAGTTTGTCTCAGTTTACACCAGAGGTGGAGTGCACAAATGAGTTGCTTTCGATGTGGTTCGAGCGGGGCTTGAGGCCGGCGATCAAGGAGCGAGTGGTTGTGATGGGATTTCGTGTGTTCAGAGAGCTGGTGGAAGCGACAGCAAGAGTTGAGAATGCTTTGGCTGAGACTCGAGCTTCGAGGAAAGCCAAGACATCGCAGGGTGGAGCGAAGGTATAGACAGCTAGACGCTCTAGCAAGAGGCAAAAGTCCTTTGGTCCTAGCTTTTATCCATCTGGATCACAGTAGTTCTCAGCACCATCACCATCTGTAGCTTCGTCTGGGAGGTCAGAGCAGAGGGAGTTGACCTATTTTCGATGCAGACAGTCGGGGCATCGTGCAGCGGATTGTTTACAGCTGAGACCATCCCAGAGTTTGGCTCCAGTGCCGTCGTAGGGGAGGGAACCATCAGTTTACTATGAGTGTGGACAGTCTGGACATGTTCGTAGGAATTGTCCCCAGAGAGGCAGTGCATCGAGCAGGGAGGATACACCAGTTCTCTCGTATGTGCCGGGTTCTTCTGAGTACCGACAGCAACCTTCTGTAGTTTAGACCTCTCATGTGACAGATAGGGGAACGTCAGTTTAGTCGGTGCGGTAGCCGACAGCACCGAGTACTGGTGGACAGGACAGGATGGGATTGCCCCGAGCGTATTCTCTTATAGCTTTGAGGACACCGGTTGTGCCGGAGGATGCTGATATGCCTTCAGCAAGCAGAAATACTTTCTGAGTATGTAGGCTTTGGGCCAGTTCTTCATTGCATTTGTTTAGGGTTGGTTATAGATCCTGAGGATGGTGTGCTGTGTTGAGGCAGTGGTTGGTGAGGTTGTGAAGTTGGGATGGGTTGTAGATCCCATGTCTTTGAAATAGTTGGCCATTGTCTAGCATGTATGACCTTATTTGACTATATCCTAGGAATGGTTTGGCTGACCATCTCATGTGCCTGTGTCGGTTGCGATCGACGGTTTGTTGTTTTGGGCTTGGGTTGAATTTCGGGGGCAAAATTCCTTTAAGGGGGTAAAGTTGTGAGACCCTGATCCGTTTTCTTTTTTGGCATTTTTCGACGCGCATTATGTGTTTTCGTTGCAGCATGTTTTATATGCTTTTAATGCATATTTGAGGGTAGAGATGCATGTGGAGAAGGTTCTGGGGGCTGTGGGGTCTTACGGCGCGAATTTTGAAAGTTAAAAAAAATATTTTGGAGGTCTATAAATATCAAGAGTTAGATATTTTCATAAAGATATTTTCCAAAACTTTTTCAGTAAATTTTCCCGTTTTCTCTCTGCTTTCTCTCTAAGTTCTCGGGGGCCCGGGGCTCGGTTTTCAATGATCCAACAGCTGATCTTTGTTATTGGCACGGTGGGCTACGCAACCATCCGGTCAGATTTTAATTCCGGTGAAGCTCGGTTTTCAATCTACCATTTTTCAAGGATTCTAGACCCTACTACTGTATAAGGATGCTATGGGTAAACGTGTGTGTTTTTAACGGGTAGATTGCTATAGATCTGGGTTTGTGTTAAAGTTGGGTTTTGGGCTTAAAACCCATTTTTGGGCAATTTCTGTTGATGGAATCGGGTATCGGGAGTTTCTTTTGAAGTCTTGGTGTTAGGCCTAGGAGTGTGGATGTTCATAGGTGTTGATTTGGAGTTTGGAGGCTTCGATTCGGAGTTTGGAGGGCTGAACTCGTAGCTTGAAAAACCGTTTCTGCTGCTGTTCGGTCGACGGAACCATAAGGTTCGGTCGACTGATGCTTGGTTTTTGGGTTCGGTCGACTCGACCGAGGGGTTCGATCGACTGAACCGTGTTCCATGGCATTTTTTGTTTTTTCAGTGTGGTCTTCGATCGACTGGGGGCTTGGTTCGGTCGACTGAACCTCTGGGCTGTGTTTTGGTGGTTCTACGGTTGGGTTTTGGTTTTCGATTGGTGTCCTATGGTATTCAATTGATTAATTTATGGGAATTAGTTGATTCAATACCTGTGGATTCCTTTTGGGGTTTAGTTGGTTGTGTGTTGGTTTCGGGGGTCATGTCGTGGCCTCGGGTGTGCGTTTGAGTGTTTCCCTCGTGGGTGACGTGTATGGTAGATACGACTTGTTGATACACGGTTAGGTGCGTGGTTTGCTGTTGGGTTGGTGTTGGCACGGGTGAGCGCCGCGGGTCAGTGTTGGCCGTGTTGGGAGTTTTTGAGCTAGTGGTGGTCGTGTGGGTTGTCCTGTGGGTGGATGTCGATTTTGACGGGTGGTGTCGTGATGTGGTTTTATCTGGTTATGTGCATATTTAACTCTGTTTATTTATGTATGGAATATGTAAGTGAATTACATAAGGTGATATCGTTTTGTGTAACGTGGTTTATACTTTAAAACCTAGAGTTTTATGGGCATGGGACGTGGTTTGTGGAACGTCGTGTTGATACATGGTTATATGCTTTAAATACTCGTTTAGGTTTGCATATGTGTATGAAATGGATTAAATGAATATGTGATCCAGTAGACGTAAATCCTGGTTGATGATGCACGTGTGCGTGTGTGGGTGTATGAGGTAGGCTGCGAAGCTGGTGTATGAGGTAGGTTGCGAAAGCCGGTGTGTGTGCGATTGGGGCTGCGGTAGTCCTTCAGTTAAAGTCCAAGAAGATTCATGGATTGCATGTACTGCATATTGGGACGGATAGACCAATTTTCTTAAGAACTGTAATATCGGCCTACGGGAGTCGAAATACTGTATTAACAGCTTGCTGGAGTCGTAATACTGGAATAGTTTTCAAGGCTCTGATGAGTCAAAAAAAGGTTTTTATCCTCGCTTTTCCTTGCATGTGAAAATGGCTTTTTAGCTCTGGTGAGTCGTGATCTAAAACTGTTTTCAAATTGTTTTAATGGCTTGAAAGAGAGTCGAAAACTGCACTTCGTTTATCGAGCATGTTTAGCT